>QRDG01000473.1:1246796-1380937 GCA_012064385.1 Puccinellia tenuiflora | reverse complement strand
AATAAAGGGTGGAAACGCGATCCAAATCCGTGGAAACCCTTGCTCTGATACCAAATGATGTAGGGCTAGGCCCGATCTTCACGGATTTGAGGGGAAACGGGGATGAACACGAAGAACAAGGAGGGGTAGCGAGGGAGATTCGTGGGCAAAACACAAGGATAACTAGCAAATCCTGCTGAGAACTCCACCCAACAACAAACCCTCAAAAAGGTAGCCTTTGGATCGAATAATCAAAGCCAAACTTACTCTTGTTAAAACCGATTGCTCTTACCGGCCGGTCCACCGATCCAATAGAATCACCACAGTGAAAGATTGGTTTGCACTACTAGAGACACCGTAGTGAAAGAGTAGCAACAACAAGATCTACCTCAACGAGGCACCCTAGCTACGAGGGAGGAGGAGCATAGCTCACATGATGAGGATATAATAGGCGTACATGATGATTATACATGCTTGAGCTGGAAGGAATTATTGAGCCTCACTGATATTCATTATAAGGTGAATTCTTCCCTAGTAATAAATAATGTTTGTGTTTATGAGAATGTTATACTGCCTAAGCCTATGAATTTATGTATGATTAGGTTTACTAATAACACAAACATGGATGGAGGAGAGGAAGCAATGAGCACAAGAAGGAGGCGTGGAAAACAAAGTTGCTGCCATGGAAAACAACATCAAGGAAATGATATTTCAGTTCGGACTGGCAGAAGTCCCGAATTTGAAATAGTCATGGATTCTTCATACGGGCTTCAAATAAAGCAAGGAAGCACAATCCGGAAAGGAAATTCGAAGAGCTTTCCAATGTATCCAGCCCCATCTACAGATTCGACTCGTACAAGGCGTGGTGACCAAAACAAGTCACGAATCGTTTTCTGCCAGCTTCCAAATAGAGTCCAATTGGCTGAACCCATGTTGGGCTCGGTTTGTAATGTCTTGGTTGCACCAAACCGAGTAGGAATAGGTTAGGGGGCGTTTTGGCTGGCTTGGCCGCACCCCCTCCCCCCTTTAAATACCTAGGCCACGAAATTAGAAAGATTAGACTACCTTTACTCATAAACCCTAGAACTCCATTGTTGATTGCTGAAGCATTCATCTGGAATTGATATTCTGCAAGTTTTGCGTGTTATCTGCTATTCCACTGGGAATTAGTTGATACAGGACCACTAGTAGTCAGTGGCTGCTCGTGCAAGTGTGTGGATTTACGAATATCCAAGGGATTGGTTGCTGCTGCAATTGGCATCAGGAATTAGCCGGAGAGTTCGTGGAGAGACACAATTTATCCAATCCTTGTTATCGTGTGAGTTCATCGAGAAGATCGGGAAACCCCTTATCATCTTGGTATCAGATTTACAGGTTAACTCGGTGAGCTATCGTGATCTAGTAGATTAGTTCTTGTTTTCATTACCTATCCAGGAAAAAGCCACAAAAAATAAGATTAGTTCGAGCCATAGCCTTAGATCATCACTTCTATCAAGTTTTCGTTGCTGTTTGTGGTTGATTTTCGTGTTCCTTTTCCTTTTATTTGAGTCCTTTGTTTTCGGTCTAGGTTTAGGGTCTAGGTGCTCTTGGAGTCCTCCCTGTCGTGTCCACAAATTTTCATCCAAAAAGACCTTTCCGATCCAAAGTTCTACTCAATTTGGGTTGTGTTCGGTTTCCTGCCGCGGCACCAAAATCGCACAGTTTCTCTGCCGCCGCCGTGCCCTAGCCGGAGTCGGAGTCCGCCCCGTACGTGAAAAACGGCCCGCGCACTCGACTTTTTCGCGGTTCGCTCACACAGCGCGCTGCCGCGACAGCAATTTCGGCTCGTTTCTCTGCCGCGGTACGACTTTCCTGCCGAGAGGTGTGTTTTTCAGCTCTAGTTCTTTTTCGGTTTAGTTTTCTTTTCCACTTTCTTTAGGTTTTCTTTTCCTATCTTTGTGAGACTTAGCCACAGCCATTCTACAGCAACATATAGGTATCTTTCCCAAAAAGAATAGCTACTTATTGCTCACTCCAGGCTGCTCTTTATCACATACTTTGTGTTACATTGATACTTTTGTGTTTCTTTTTGCTCCTAGCTAGTTTGGCCAGTTTTAAAAGTATAAAAAAAAGAGAAAAACAGAAAATAGAAAAAGAGAAAAACAGAAGTGAGAAAAGAGAAAAAGGCCTTGAGATACTTGCTATACTGTTATTGGAGCTGATTCATCACTACTATATTGACACTTTCCTTTGAGCAATCTTGTGCCTGTGATATTTTTGAGCATAGGTAGTGTCTTTCGAGTGCATTGCAATAGTTCCATCCATATAATTGCATTGCCACATTTGTCTCCACTTTGGTGTGAGTTTCCTCGGTGTTACTTTCTGTCATCACAAACAGCAAATAGGACTTGTTATTGGTGTTGTTAGGTATCCATACCAAGCCCCACTATATATCCTGCTTTGCCTTGCGTTAGCTAAAATCCCTGGGTATTCTTTTATTCACACCAAGCCATAGTAGTGCTGTTTACTTGTGGTAAGTATTGCTATTCACTTTGGAACAGTAAGTTAACCTCATTGCTTTGCTGTTTTGAGTGAGTTGTGAGAGTACACCATATACATACTGCCATATATTGATATAAACTAACAATGGTTGATCCTTTCATGGAGAAGCCATTACCATCTTTTTCTTGTTGCAGTGATACATTTTGGGAGGAGAATTCTAGTGGGATACTTTCCTCAGATTTGTTCCACTTCATCGACGACATCAAAGGTTGTCCTGCTGTTATTACTCTTGATAAGGGTACTCGGTATAACTTTGTTAGTTCTGATGTTGTTGAGAAATTGCAATTGGAAACACATCAATTCGAAACTCCATATTGGTTACTTACTAATGATGATAAAATTCGAATTACTCTACGTACTCTTGTTCCATTGACCATTAATGGTCATACAGAGCAAATTCCTTGTAGTGTGGTTCCCAAAGCTTTTACATGTTGTCATCTTGTGTTAAGTGCACCTTTGTCCAAAAAATTTCGGTTCAATTTGGAGAGATATTATCCTGATATACTATTTCTTTGGAATCATACGTGGCATAAACGAAGCCATGCATCACTTGAAAAAATTCAGGAGGTTCTTTCTACTAATATAATCATATCTACTCCTAGTGTGGTTTCTTCTAATGTGCAGATTGCTTTTGAAGAAAGGGAGCTTATAGTACAATCTGCACCACCACCAACACATAAATTGGAGGAGCCTACTGTTGTTCCTAGTGTTGTTTCTTGTGATATGCAGGTTACTCTTGAAGAAAGGGAGCCCTCACTAGTACAACCTGCATCACCACTTGAGATAGATGAATCAGTACCTACTACTTCTGAGGAGGATGTCATTGATATTGGTGCTGATTTGGAGCTGCAACATGCAACTTCGAAATTTTGTGAGCATAATACTTTCACACATGATAATTCAGATTTGCATGATACACATATTACAGAACAATGTGCTGATTTACCAACTACAAATTTTGAGCATGTGGTAATGATTACACATAAAGAAGTGCTTGCTAAAATACCACCTTTTAATATTGTGTCTTCTGTCATGTTAGATGTACCAATTAATGTGCAATGTGCTATGAATAGAATTTCTGAGATTTCATATGTCAATTCTAGCACCTATGTTCCTGGTTTCACATTTCATCTAATTGGTGACTATAGCATGGATAAATTTTTATGGTGGATCATATATGCATTACTTGTGATAACATTGCTGAATTGAACATTGTGTTACCTCATTTGGATTGTTTGCAAATTGCTAAATCTGAGCATGATTTTACACATATGTTTTGTTTGCTACAACAATTGCTACATACATATGCTACTGATTTGTACTTCTCTTATATTCGCAAATTGAGTTGCATCTTATACAATGGGAATACTGAACGTGATCATATCATTGAGTGTCCTATTTTCTGGTCATTACATTGTTCTAAATTTCAGAGTAGTGCAGTTGAAGCATTGTATCCAATATATACTGATTTACATTGTTTGGATTGTTTTTACCTTGCTACCATGAAATTTGATCATAGATCTTCTGTGAGAACACTGGATTTAATACTAAACAATAAGAATTTAGATGTGGTTGTTTATCATCTTGATCATGATTATATGAGCTTTGCTTATACCTGCAATTGTGATTGCTATTTGATGAGATGCTATTTGTTTTCATGTGACAATTATGTGATACATACATGCAAATTTCGTTGCTTCATGTCATGTGAGAATTTTTATCATGTCCACGAAACTAATGCACCCCATTATAGATACATATATTCTGCATACATGTTGTTCTTTTTGTTTCTTCCACGTTCAGCTTACCACAAGCCGAGGACGTCTTGTCTTGAAGAAAGGGAGGATGATGAGGATATAATAGGCGTACATGATGATTATACATGCTTGAGCTAGAAGGAATTATTGAGCCTCACTGATATTCATTATAAGGTGAATTCTTCCTAGTAATAAATAATGTTTGTGTTTATGAGAATGTTATACTACCTAAGCCTATGAATTTATGTATGATTAGGTTTACTAATAGCACAAACATGGATGGAGGAGAGGAAGCAATGAGCACAAGAAGGAGGCGTGGAAAACAAAGTTGCTGCCATGGAAAACAACATCAAGGAAATGATATTTCAGTTCGGACTGGCAGAAGTCCCGAATTTGAAATAGTCATGGATTCTTCATACGGGCTTCAAATAAAGCAAGGAAGCACAATCCGGAAAGGAAATTCGAAGAGCTTTCCAATGTATCCAGCCCCATCTACAGATTCGACTCGTACAAGGCGTGGTGACCAAAACAAGTCACGAATCGTTTTCTGCCAGCTTCCAAATAGAGTCCAATTGGCTGAACCCATGTTGGGCTCGGTTTGTAATGTCTTGGTTGCACCAAACCGAGTAGGAATAGGTTAGGGGGCGTTTTGGCTGGCTTGGCCGCACCCCCTCCCCCCTTTAAATACCTAGGCCACGAAATTAGAAAGATTAGACTACCTTTACTCATAAACCCTAGAACTCCATTGTTGATTGCTGAAGCATTCATCTGGAATTGATATTCTGCAAGTTTTGCATGTTATCTGCTATTCCACTGGGAATTAGTTGATACAGGACCACTAGTAGTCAGTGGCTGCTCGTGCAAGTGTGTGGATTTACGAATATCCAAGGGATTGGTTGCTGCTGCAATTGGCATCAGGAATTAGCCGGAGAGTTCGTGGAGAGACACAATTTATCCAATCCTTGTTATCGTGTGAGTTCATCGAGAAGATCGGGAAACCCCTTATCATCACACAAGTCTCAAATTCAGTCTAACCTCGGAAAGGGGAAAGTGGAAAGCTACTTATAATCTATTACAAAACAGGGCAAGGAGGTGGGGAACCGGCCTAGGGGCCGGCCTAGGCTGGCCTAGAGGCCGGCTGGCATGGGTGGGGAGCCGGCCTGGGGGCCGGCCTGGGCCGGCAGCGTCGGGGGGTGGACCGGCCTGGGGGCCGGCCTGGGCCGGTATGGAGGCCGGCGGCCTCTGGAGGGAGCCCGGCCTGGAGGCCGGCCTGGGCCGGTTGGGAGGCCGGCCGCTTCGGGTTGGAGCCCGGCCTTGGGGCCTAGGCTAGGAGGCCGGCCACCCTGTCTTCGCGTCTTTCCGCCTCTTCTTGCCCATCTTCTTGGATCTCCTCTTGGTCAACTTCTTGACTCCATTGAGGGTCATCATCCGGGTGGACCCTGAGTATGGACAAGGTACCGGCATGAAGTAGCAAACTATTCAAAGGAAGGTCGAGATCACACATCGAGAGGAGCGAGGTCACCTTTTCATGAACAGCCTTGACTCTTGATCTTGTCATCGGGCCACTTGGCATGGTGTCCATGGTGTTGTCCACATGTGGGGTTACATCATATGGGTTCAACCCCAACACCGCCCTAGACATCCTACCACTTCCTCTACACGAGCGCATCGACATGGACGTCGACAAAAGAGCCGACTACATGAAGACATTACATGAGTCAACTCGAGCAACTCTAGAGGAGCACACCAAGCGCCAAGCTACCAAGATCAACAAGTTGAAGAAGCCCATGATATTCGAAGAAGGAGATCTTGTGTGGCTACACCTCCGTAAGGACCGTTTCCCGAATGAAAGAAAATCCAAGCTTGCTCCTCGCGGTGATGGGCCTTTCAAAGTGCTCAAGCGCATCAAAGACAACGCCTACAAGATCGACATCCCAACCTCCAAGTACTTGGTGCACGACACGTTCAAGGTCGCTGACCTATCACCTTTCCACGGAGATGCAAGCGTTCAAGAGGATGTCGAGTCGAAGACGACTCTTTCCGAAGGGGGGGGGGAGATGATGTAGCCCCACATGTGGACAACACCATGGACACCACGCCAAATGGCCCAATGACAAGATCAAGAGTCAAGGCTCTTCATGAAAAGGTGACCTCGCTCCTCTCGATGTGTGATCTCGACCTCCCTCTGAATGGTTTGCTACTTCATGCCGGTACCTTGTGTATACTCAGGATCCACCCGGAAGATGACCCCCAATGGAGCCAAGAAGATGGCCAAGAGGTCTTCCTCTTCTTGCCCATCTTCTTGGATCTCCTCTTGGCCATCTTCTTGGCTCCATTGGGGGTCATCTTCCGGGTGGATCCTGAGTATACACAAGGTACCGGCATGAAGTAGCAAACCATTCAGAGGGAGGTCGAGATCACACATCGAGAGGAGCGAGGTCACCTTTTCATGAAGAGCCTTGACTCTTGATCTTGTCATTGGGCCATTTGGCGTGGTGTCCATGGTGTTGTCCACATGTGGGGCTACATCATCTCCCCCCCCCCTTCGGAAAGAGTCGTCTTCGACTCGACATCCTCTTGAACGCTTGCATCTCCGTGGAAAGGTGATAGGTCAGCGACCTTGAACGTGTCGTGCACCAAGTACTTGGAGGTTGGGATGTCGATCTTGTAGGCGTTGTCTTTGATGCGCTTGAGCACTTTGAAAGGCCCATCACCGCGAGGAGCAAGCTTGGATTTTCTTTCATTCGGGAAACGGTCCTTACGGAGGTGTAGCCACACAAGATCTCCTTCTTCGAATATCATGGGCTTTTTCAACTTGTTGATCTTGGTAGCTTGGCGCTTGGTGTGCTCCTCTAGAGTTGCTCGAGTTGACTCATGTAATGTCTTCATGTAGTCGGCTCTTTTGTCGACGTCCATGTCGGTGCGCTCGTGTAGAGGAAGTGGTAGGATGTCTAGGGCGGTGTTGGGGCTGAACCCATAGACAACCTCGAACGGGCTTCGCTTGGTCGCCCGGTGTGATGCACGGTTGTAGGCAAACTCGGCGTGCGGGATGCATTCTTCCCAACCTTTGAGGTTTGGCTTGATTAATGCGCGAAGGAGAGTTGATAAGCTTCAATTCACCACCTCGGTTTGGCCATCGGTTTGTGGGTGGTAAGTGGTGGAGAAGAGGAGCTTGACTCCCAGCTTTGCCATCAATGCCTTCCAAAAGTAGCTTGTGAACTTGACATCTCGGTCCGAAACAATGGTCTTCGGCACTCCATGTAGACGAACAATTTCCCTGAAGAACAAAATTGCAATGTGTGAAGCATCGCTGGTCTTATTGCAAGGAATAAAGTGTGCCATTTTAGAGAAGCGATCGACAACAACAAATATTGAATCTTTGCCATTTTTTGTTCGAGGTAATCCTAAGACAAAATCCATGCTAATGTCGGACCAAGGAGTGTGTGGTATTGGTAAAGGCATATAAAGACCATGAGAGTTCAACGTGGACTTAGCTTTGAGGCAAGTTGGGCAACGGCGCACCAAGCGCTCCACATCACGCGTCATCCTTGGCCAAAAGTAGTGTGTAGATAGCATGGCGAGTATCTTGTCACGTCTAAAGTGTCCCATGAGGCCTCCACTATGTGATTCCTGTAGAAGTAACAAACGGAGCGAGGACTCGGGAATGCATAGTTTGTTAGCCTTAAACAAGAAACCCTTGTGCAAGTAGAAATCATCGCAACCTTTGTCAATTGTGCACTTGGTAAAGATAGGACCAAAGAAAGGATCGGAAGCATAGAGTTCTTTAAGGTCATCAAGACCCAAAACATTGATTTCAAGTTGGGTGAGTAAGATCATCTTGCAGGAAAGAGCATCCGCAACTATATTGTCCTTGCCTTTTTTGTACTTCACCACATAGGGAAAAGACTCGATGAATTCAACCCATTTGGCATGCCGTTTGTTCAAATTGGCTTGGGTTTTCAAATATTTCAAAGATTCATGATCGGAATGAATAACAAACTCTTTGGGCCAAAGGTAGTGTTGCCACACTTCCAAAACACGGACTAAGGCATAGAGTTCCTTGTCGTAGATTGGGTAGTTTAGGCAAGCACCATCAAGTTTTTCGCTATAATAGGCAACGGGACGGCCACATTGCATGAGGACGCCACCGATGCCAAGGCCACTAGCGTCACACTCAAGTTCAAAGGTTTTGGAGAAATCCGGCAAAGCAAGTAAAGGATCTTCGGTCAATCTCTTCTTGAGTTCATTGAAAGCCGATTCTTGAGCATTGCCCCAAATGAAGGGTACATTCTTTTTGGTAAGCTCATTCAAAGGGCAAGCAATTGTGCTAAAATCTTTCACAAAGCGGCGGTAAAACCCAAACAAACCAAGGGCGCTACGAAGTTGAGCAAGATTAGTTGGCGGTGGCCAATTTGTGATTGCCTCAATCTTAGAGGTGTCAACTTCAATCCCGTTGGAAGAAACTACATAACACAAAAACACAAGCTTGTCGGTGCAAAAGGTACATTTCTTGAGGTTGGCAAAAAGCGAAGCATTACGAAGGGCCAACAAAACTTGCTTCACATGGTCGACATGTTCATGCAAAGATTTGCTATAAACAAGGATGTCATCAAAGTAGACAACCACAAACTTGCCAATGAAAGCGTGCAAGACGTGATTCATAAGACGCATAAATGTTGAAGGAGCATTGGAAAGACTAAAGGGCATGACAAGCCACTCATAAAGACCAAGTTTTGTTTTAAATGCGGTTTTCCATTCATCTCCTTCATGCATACGGATTTGGTGATAGCCACTTTTCAAATCAATTTTGGAGAAGATAGTGGCACCACTAAGCTCATCTAGCATGTCATCAAGTCGTGGGATAGGATGTCGATACCTCACCGTGATATTGTTGATGGGACGGCAATCCATGCACATTCGGAGTGTGTCGTCTTGCTTGGGGACGAGGATGACCGGAACGGCGCACGGACTCAAGCTTTCACGAACATGTCCCTTGGCGAGGAGTTCTTGAATTTGGCGCTCGATCTCCTTTGTCTCCTCGGGGTTGGTGCGGTATGGCGCTCTATTGGGTAGAGGGGCGCCAGGGATGAGATCGATGCGATGCTCGATTCCACGTAGATGAGGAAGTCCTTGAGGAAGCTCATCCGGAAAGACATCTTTGAATTCCTGCAGGATAGACAACATAGACGGAGGAACTTGGGTTAAGTCGTTAGTGTCTTTGCCATCTCCTTTGCATAAGAGCACGAAGTGGAAAGTGGATGGGTTTGCTCTCACTTCCCTCATCTCACTTTTGGTGGCTAACAAGACTACGCCGGGACTCACTCTTTTCCCTTTCTCACTCATATTTGGCTTGTGGCTCTCACTCACGTGAATGTGGCTCGCTCTCTCACCACTCAACTCACTAGGGGATTGTTTTTCTTGCGCTCTTACAATTGTCTTGGCATTGTCCGCTATAATTTGGCTTGGAGTCATTGGGCGGAGCACTAGGATCTTATTGTTCCGTTTGAAGCTATAGTAGTTGGTGCGCCCATCATGAGTAGCGGCCTTGTCAAATTGCCAAGGACGGCCAAGAAGTAAATGGCAAACCGACATGGGTACCACATCACAATCCACCGTGTCCTCGTAAGAGCCAATCTTGAAGGATACTTGAACCGTGTGTTGGATCTTCACGGTGCCGGAGTCACTAAGCCATTGAACATGGTAAGGATTGGGGTGCTTCTTGTACGTCAAGTTGAGTTTCTCACATAGCTCCTTGCTTGCCAAGTTGTGACAACTCCCACCATCAATGATTACCTTGATTGATTTGTCGTTGATGCCGGCCTTGGTTTGGAACAAGTTGCATCTTTGAGCGTCATCACCTTGGTTGATTGTAGTCAATACCCGAGTGACAACTAGAGTGGGGTTGGGGTCACCATCACAATAGATGTAGTCATCATCGTCATCCAAGCTTTGCATCGTGGCCACCTTGTTCAATGCATGGTACTCATCTTCACTCATAGACTCATAGTCTCCATTTTCATTGACGATCATCACCTTCTTGTTGGTGCACTCAAATGACTTGTGCCCTTGAGCTCCACACTTGTAGCAAGTGATATATGACTTGGTGGCTTGGGGTGAGGGCGACGTCTTCTTGGAGGTTGTAGTGGTTTGCGGTGTAGGACTCTTGATATTGCCTTGAGCTTGGACTTGAGTGATGGGTTGTGTTGATGAAGAAGCTCTAGTGGTGAAGAAGGACTTGGCCTTGACATACTTGAGTTCTTCGGCGACTTGGCGCTCGGCCTTCATGGCTTGATGAACTAGCTCAACAAGGTTCTCATAAGGTTGGAATTCCACTATCTTCTTGATGGGGTACGTGAGGCCGTTCAAGAAGCGTGCCATTGATTGTTCCTCGGACTCTACAATGTGTGCACGGGAGAGAGTGGACTCCATCTCCTTGTAGTACTCGTCGACCGTCTTGATACCTTGCTTGAGTTATTGTAGCTTCTTGTACAAATCTCGCGCATAATGATGTGGCACAAAGCGCTTGTGCATTTCCTTCTTCATGTCATTCCATGTGTCGATTGGGTCTTCATAGGATGCTTGGAGTTGTTCCCACCATAGTTGCGCATAGCCTTCGAACTCGAGGGATGCGAGGTCAACTCGTTTGTCTTGCGGCACCTTGTAGACTCGAAATAGTTTGGAGACCTTGGATTCCCATGCCATGTAGTCCTCCGGGTCGTTGGTGCCATGGAACTTAGGAATGACGAGCTTGGGAGGATTGAAGCGGTTCTTGTGATCATCCTCATCATCATCATCATGGTGGCGATGGCGGTCTCGGTGACGATGCCTTGGGTGGTGGTGTGGAACATAATCCTCGTCATCTTCAATATCAACATGATTGTCGGCCAATGGCACTCGGCGGGCTCGATGTGGAGGTAGATCATGACGATGATGTCGATTGTCCACATGGCGGTGTGGGGGATCCAAGTTAACATTTGGAATTGGAATTTCTTGTCGATGGCGATCTTGATGTTGGTGATGGTGTACGATCGCTTGGGGGTGCGGCTCTTCTTGACGATGTTGCTCTTGGTGTTGTTGAGGATCCATGTTCGCTTGTTGATGAGGTATCTCTTGACGATGGCGTTCTTGGTTAGGTATGTCATGACGATGTCGATCTTGGTGTTGTTGAGGATCCAAGTTCGCTTGTTGATGAGGCATCTCGTGGTGATGGCGGCCGTTTTGTGGACCTTGACCAACGTCGCTTGGAACTTTGCTTCTTGCGTCAGAACGGTGTGAAGACCTTGAGCTTGGTCTTGAGGAGTGCCGGTGTCGTCTTTCGAGAAGCAGCTCCTCGAGACGAATGGAACGCTCATTGCTCTCGCGTTGGGCGTCTTGTAGTTGAGCGAAACGCTCAGCGTTTTCACGTTGCGCGGCATGATGGCGCTCCTCATAGCGGCGTAAGTTGTCGTCGATGTACCTCCTAAGGGACTCCGCTTGTTTGCCGAAGTCGGCGTCTTGTTCTTCCCTAGCCATGATAAGCAAACACAAGTGATATGTGGAATATGTGGTGGCTAATAACCGCTCTTACCTTGGTTGATAGTATTGGACCAATGGGCCTGCCTTCCGAGACAAAGGTGTCACAAGAGTAAGAGTTGGTTGATTAGTGATCCAAAAGCGACTCACACACACACTTATGAGGAGCTTAGGTATGGTAAAGTGGCAAGAAATCGAAACGAAACCAACGAAAAGGCTATTGCAACAAGTGGAGGATAACCACAAAGATCAAGAAACAAAAGAGACTAACCACACAATCCGAGAAACAAAAGGAGACTCACACGTGGAGACAAACGTGGATGGTGCGACTATAGGGAGGAGCAACTTGGACCTAACAAAGACTATGCTCATGCTGCACCACCTCTCGAAGGACAACTAGCTCAAGTGTATGGGAAGGAGCACCCGATTTGCACAAGTGTACCCATTTCTCTATTGGTTAATGGAGCTTGAGGATGACTAGGATCACGGCTCGGGTTTGCTCTTTTTTTTTTGAATCTTTTCTATTTTTCTTTTGCTTTATGCTTTTGCCCGAGCCGAGTCCGCTACAACTAGATGCTCACAAGATTATGATATGGTCAATTGGTGTCACACTAGTGCAATGCTCACACTATGAAGAGCTAGCTCCCAAGAAAAAGTTTCGCGAAATGGAAAGGGATGTGTCGGAAGCTATACCTTTGATGCCGTCAAGGTAGCGATGAAGCGACACGAAGATGAAGTCGGTGAAAAGTCGTGCGGCGGTAGCACCGGCCGAACGGGCGGTAGGACCGATTGCGGGCGGTAGTACCGGCCGTTCGGACGGTAGTACCGCCGGCGACGAATTGCACGGCCCGCTTGGACTTGGAGTGGAAAAGGCCTCCGGAAAACACCAACGGAAAGTGGGGAAAAGGTCTTAAGCACGAGATCCGTGGATCAAAACCACAAATCGCTCACCAAATCGAAAGATCGAACGAAATCCATATGGGCTATTTTTTTTGAATTTTCGAAATTGGTATGGGAAAGAAAAAATTTGGTGGACAAATGGCTAATAAAAGGTGGAAACACGATCCAAATCCGTGGAAACCCTTGCTCTTGATACCAAATGATGTAGGGCTACTAGATTGGTTTGCACTACTAGAGACACCGTAGTGAAAGAGTAGCAACAACAAGATCTACCTCAACGAGGCACCCTAGCTACGAGGGAGGAGGAGCATAGCTCACACAAGTCTTAGATTTAGTCTGCCCTAGAATGGGGAAAGGGGAAAGCTATTTATAGTCTTAGTACAAAACAAGGCAGGAAGGTGGGGAACCGGCCTGGGGGCCGGCCTAGGCCGGCTTGGAGGCCGGCCGGCACAGGTGGAGGTCCGGCCTGGAAACCGGCCTAGGCCGGCCTGGAGGCCGGCTGCGTCGGGTGGAGGTCCGGCCTGGAAACCGGCCTAGGCCGGCCTGGAGGCCGGCTGCGTCGGGTGGAGGTCCGGCCTGGAAACCAGCCTAGGCCGGCCTGGAGGCCGGCTGCGTCGGGTGGAGGTCTGGCCTGGAGGCCGGCCGGCTCGGGTGGGGGTCCGGCCTGGGGGCCGGCCCAGGCCGGCCTGGAGGCCGGCTGGCTCCGCCTTGAGCTTTTGCCTCATTCTTCCTCTTCTTGCCCATCTTCTTGGATCTCCTCTTGGCCATCTTCTTGACTCCATTGTGGGTCATCATCCGGGTGGATCCTGAGTATACACAAGGTACCGGCATGAAGTAGCAAACCATTCAGAGGGAGGTCGAGATCACACATCGAGAGGAGCGAGGTCACCTTTTCATGAAGAGCCTTGACTCTTGATCTTGTCATTGGGCCATTTGGCGTGGTGTCCATGGTGTTGTCCACATGTGGGGCTACATCAGGCCGTGGCCCGATCTTCACGGATTTGGATGAACGAAAAGGGAGGATGATGTAGCCCCACATGTGGACAACACCATGGACACCACGCCAAATGGCCCAATGACAAGATCAAGAGTCAAGGATCTTTATGAAAAGGTGACCTCGCTCCTCTCGATGTGTGATCTCGACCTCCCTCTGAATGGTTTGCTACTTCATGCCGGTACCTTGTGTATACTCAGGATCCACCCGGATGATGACCCACAATGGAGTCAAGAAGATGGCCAAGAGGAGATCCAAGAAGATGGGCAAGAAGAGGAAGAAGGAGGCAAAAGCTCAAGGCGGAGCCAGCCGGCCTCCAGGCCGGACTGGGCCGGCCCCCAGGCCGGACCCCCACCCGAGCCGGCCGGCCTCCAGGCCGGCCTAGGCCGGCCCCCAGGCCGGACCTCCACCCGACGCAGCCGGCCTCCAGTCCGACCTAGGCCGGTTTCCAGGCCGGACCTCCACCCGACGCAGCCGGCCTCCAGGCCGGCTTAGGCCAGTTTCCAGGCCGGACCTCCACCCGACGCAGCCGGCCTCCAGGCCGGCCTACGCCGGTTTCTAGGCCGGACCTCCACCTGTGCCGGCCGGCCTAGGCCGGCCCCCAGGCCGGTTCCCCACCTTCCTACCTTGTTTTGTACAAAGACTATAAATAGCTTTCCCCTTTCCCCATTCTTGGTCAGACTGAATTTGAGACTTGTGTGAGCTATGCTCCTCCTCCCTCGTTTCTAGGGTGCCTCGTTGAGGTAGATCTTGTTGTTGCTACTCTTTCACCGCGGTGTCTCTAGTAGTGCAAACCAATCTTTCACTGCGGTGATTCTATTGGATCGGTGGACCGGCCGGTAAGAGCAATCGGTTTCAACAAGAGTAAGTTTGGCTTTAATTCTTCGATCCAAAGGCTACCTTTTTGAGGGTTTGTTGTTGGGTGGAGTTCTCAGCAGGATTTGCTAGTTATCCTTGTGTTTTGCCCACGAATCTCCCTCGCTACCCCTCCGTGTTCTTCGTGTTCACCCCCTTTTCCACTCAAATCCGTGAAGATCGGGCCTAGCCCTACATCATTTGGTATCAAGAGCAAGGGTTTCCACGGATTTGGATCGTGTTTCCACCTCTTATTAGCCATTTTTCCACCAAAATTTTTCCTTCCCATACCAATTTCGAAAATTCAAAAAAAAATAGCCCATATGGATTTCGTTCGATCTTTCGATTTGGTGAGCAATTTGTGGTTTTGATCCACTGATCTCGTGCTTAAGACCTTTTCCCCACTTTCCGTTGGTGTTTCCTGGAGGCCTTTTCCACTCCAAGTCCAAGCGGGCTGCGCAATTCGTCGCCGGCGGTACTACCGTCCGAACGGCCGGTACTACCGCCCGCAATTGGTCCTACCGCCCGTTCGGGCGGTGCTACCACCGCACGACTATTCACCGACTTCATCTTTGTGTCGCTTCATCGCTACCTCGACGGTATCAAAGGTATAGCTTCCGACACATCTCTTTCCATTTCGCGAAACTTTTTCCTAGTAGCTAGCTCTTCACTAGTGTGACACCAAGTGACCATATCATAATCTTGTGAGCATCTAGTTGTAGAGGACTCGGCTCGGGCAAAAGCATAAAAGCAAAATAGAAATAGAAAAGATTCAAAAAAAAAAAGAGAAAAGCCGAGCCGTGATCCTAGCCATCCCAAAGCTCCAATACCCAATAGAGAAACGGGTCCACTTGTGCAAATCGGGTGCTCCTTTCCATACACTTGAGCTAGTTGTCCTTCGAGAGGTGGTGCGGCACGAGCATTGTCTTCGTTAGGTCCAAGTTGCTCTTTCCCATAGTCGCACCATCCACGTTTGTCTCCACGTGTGAGTCTCTTTTGTTTCTCGGATTGTGTGGTTAGTCTCTTTTGTTCCTTGATCTTTGTGGTTATCCTCCACTTCTTGCAATAACCTTTTCGTTGGTTTCGTTTCGATTTCTTGCCACTTTACCATACCTAAGCTCCTCATAAGTGTGTGTGTGAGTCGCTTTTGGATCACTAATCAACCAACTCTTACTCTTGTGACACCTTTGTCTCGGAAGGCAGGCCCATTGGTCCAATACTATCAACCAAGGTAAGAGCGGTTATTAGCCACCACATATTCCACATATCACTTGTGTTTGCTTCTCATGGCTAGGGAAGAACAAGACGCCGACTTCGGCAAACAAGCGGAGGCCCTTAGGAGGTACATCGACGACAACTTACGTCGCTATGAGGAGCGCCATCAAGCCGCTCAATATGAAAACAATGAGCGCTTCGCTCAAATCCAAGATTCCATGAGCAAGCTCCTCAAGCGAGATCATAGTCGCTCTTCAAGGTCAAGTTCGCGAAACTCCCACCACTCCACCACAAGAAGCCATGCACGGAGCGAGAATGATCAAGGGCATCGCCATCGCCAAGAGCGCCATCGCCAAGAGATGCCGAATCAACAAGCGAACTTGGACCATCACCAACACCAAGACCAACATCGTCAAGAAGAGCCGCACCCCCAAGCGATCGTACACCATCAACAACATCAAGATCGTCATCGACAAGAGATACCAATTCCAAGCTAACTTGGATCCCCAACACCGCTATGAAGATAATCGACATCATCGTCATGACCTACCTCCACATCGAGCCCGCCGAGTGCCATTGGCCGACAATCATATTGATCTTGAAGACAATGAGGATTATGTTCCACGACACCATCCAAGACATCGTCACCGAGACCGCCATCGCCACCATGATGATGATGATGATGAGGATGATCACAAAAACCGCTTCAATCCTCCCAAGCTCGTCATTCCTAAGTTCCATGGCACCAACGACCCGGAGGACTACATGGCATGGGAATCCAAGGTCTCCAAGCTATTTCGAGTCTACAAGGTGCCGCAAGACAAACGAGTTGACCTCGCATCCCTCGAGTTCGAAGGCTATGTGCAACTATGGTGGGAACAACTCCAAGCCTCCTTTGAAGACCCAATCGACACATGGAATGACATGAAGAAGGAAATGCACAAGCGCTTTGTGCCACATCATTATGCGCGAGATTTATACAAGAAGCTACAAGAACTTAAGCAAGGTCTCAAGACGGTCGACGAGTACTACAAGGAGATGGAGTCAACTCTCTCCCGCGCACACATTGTTGAGTCCGAGGAACAATCAATGGCACGCTTCTTGAACGGCCTCACGTACCCCATCAAGAAGATAGTGGAATTCCAACCTTATGAGAACCTTGTTGAGCTCGTTCATCAAGCCATGAAGGCCGAGCGCCAAGTCGCCGAAGAACTCAAGTATGTCAAGGCCAAGTCCTTCTTCGCCACTAGAGCTTCTTCATCAACACAACCCATCACTCAAGTCCAAGCTCAAGGCAATATCAAAAGTCCTACACTGCAACCCACTACAACCTCCAAGAAGACGTCGCCCTCACCCCAAGCCGCCAAGTCATATATCACTTGCTACAAGTGTGGAGGTCAAGGGCACAAATCATTTGAGTGCACCAACAATAAGGTGATGATCGTCAATGACAATGGAGACTATGAGTCTATGAGTGAAGATGAGTACCACGCATTGAACAAGGTGGCCACGATGCAAAGCTTGGATGACGTCGATGACTACATCTATTGTGATGGTGACCCCAACCCCACTCTAGTTGTCACTCGAGTCTTGACTACAATCAACCAAGGTGATGACGCTCAAAGATGCAACTTGTTCCAAACCAAGGCTGGCATCAACGGCAAATCAATCAAGGTAATCATTGATGGTGGGAGTTGTCACAACTTGGCAAGCAAGGAGCTATGTGAGAAACTCAACTTGACGTACAAGAAGCACCCCAATCCTTACCATGTGCAATGGCTTAGTGACTCCGGCACCGTGAAGATCCAACACACGGTTCAAGTATCCTTCAAGATTGGCTCTTACGAGGACACGGTGGATTGTGATGTGGTACCAATGTCGGTTTGCCACTTACTTCTTGGCCGCCCTTGGCAATTTGACAAGGCCGCTACTCATGATGGGCGCACCAACTACTATAGCTTCAAATGGAACAATAAGATCCTAGTGCTCCGCCCAATGACTCCAAGCAAAATTATCGCCGACAATGCCAAGACAATTGTAAGAGCGCAAGATAAACAATCCCCTAGTGAGTTGAGTGGTGAGAGAGCGAACCACATTCACGTGAGTGAGAGCCACAAGCCAAATATGAGTGAGAAAGGGAAAAGAGTGAGTCCCGGCGTAGTCTTGTTAGCCACCAAAAGTGAGATGAGAGAAGTGAGAGCAAACCCATCCACTTTCCACTTCGTGCTTTTATGCAAAGGAGATGGCAAAGACACTAACGACTTAACCCAAGTTCCTCCGTCTATGTTGTCTATTTTGCAGGAATTCAAAGATGTCTTTCCGGATGAGCTACCTCAAGGACTTCCTCCCCTCCGTGGAATCGAGCATCGCATCGACCTCATTCCCGGCGCCCCTCTACCCAATAGAGCGCCATACCGCACCAACCCCGAGGAGACAAAGGAGATCGAGCGCCAAATTCAAGAACTCCTCGGCAAGGGACATGTTCGTGAAAGCTTGAGTCCGTGCGCCGTTCCGGTCATCCTTGTCCCCAAGCAAGACGACACACTCCGATTGTGCATGGATTGCCGTCCCATCAACAATATCATGGTGAGATATCGACATCCTATCCCACGACTTGATGACATGCTAGATGAGCTTAGTGGTGCCACTATCTTCTCCAAAATTGATTTGAAAAGTGACTATCACCAAATCCGTATGCATGAAGGAGATGAATGGAAAACCGCATTTAAAACAAAACTTGGTCTTTATGAGTGGCTTGTCATGCCCTTTGGTCTTTCCAATGCTCCTTCAACATTTATGCGTCTTATGAATCACGTCTTGCGCGCTTTCATTGGCAAGTTTGTGGTTGTCTACTTTGATGACATTCTTGTTTATAGCAAATCTTTGCATGAACATGTCGACCATGTGAAGCAAGTTTTGTTGGCCCTTCGTAATGCTTCTCTTTTTGCCAACCTCAAGAAATGCACCTTTTGCACCGACAAGCTTGTGTTTTTGGGTTATGTAGTTTCTTCTAAAGGGATTGAAGTTGACACCTCTAAGATTGAGGCAATCACAAATTGGCTACCGCCAACTAATCTTGCTCAACTTCGTAGTGCCCTTGGTTTGTTTGGGTTTTACCGCCGCTTTGTGAAAGATTTTAGCACAATTGCTTGCCCCTTGAATGAGCTTACCAAAACGAATGTACCCTTCATTTGGGGCAATGCTCAAGAATCGGCTTTCAATGAACTCAAGAAGAGATTGACCGAAGCTCCTTTACTTGCCTTGCCGGATTTCTCCAAAACCTTTGAACTTGAGTGTGACGCTAGTGTCCTTGGCATCGGTGGCGTCCTCATGCAATGTGGCCGTCCCGTTGCCTATTATAGCGAAAAACTTGATGGTGCTCGCCTAAACTACCCAATCTACGACAAGGAACTCTATGCCTTAGTCCGTGTTTTGGAAGTGTGGCAACACTACCTTTGGCCCAAAGAGTTTGTTATACATTCCGATCACGAATCATCGAAATATTTGAAAACCCAAGCCAATTTAAATAAAAGGCATGCCAAATGGGTTGAATTCATCGAGTCTTTTCCCTATGTGGTGAAGTACAAAAAAGGCAAGGACAATATAGTGGCGGATGCTCTTTCCCGCAAGATGATCTCACTCACCCAACTTGAAATCAATGTTTTGGGTCTTGATGACCTTAAAGAACTCTATGCTTCCGATTCTTTCTTTGGTCCTATCTTTACCAAGTGCACAATTGACAAAGGTTGCGATGATTTCTACTTGCACAAGGGTTTCTTGTTTAAGGCTAACAAACTATGCATTCCAGAGTCCTCGCTCCGTTTGTTACTTCTACAGGAATCACATAGTGGAGGCCTCATGTGACACTTTGGACGTGACAAGACACTCGCCATGCTATCTACACACTACTTTTGGCCAAGGATGACGCGTGATGTGGAGCGCTTGGTGCGTCGTTGCCCAACTTGCCTCAAAGCTAAGTCCACGTTGAACTCTCATGGTCTTTATATGCCTTTACCAATACCACACACACCTTGTGATAAGGATCAAGCCAATGATCCCGGAGTTTTGCCCGATCTTTCACAGCGAGACAACCAAGGTAATAATTCTCCCAATTACACGATGAACGCAAACCTGGAGAAGAGGAACGAATCCAGCAAGCAACGTGATGAAGATCACCACGCCTCAAACCACAGCACGACAATCCTTGTTGAACACAAGAACCTCCGCAGCAAATCAATATGATAGATAAAACGGCATCGCCGTCCCCGGAGGGATGCTTCACCATGGAAACACAACACAATAGTTTTAGACTAATTTTCTGACCCCCTTCTAACTCGCAGCCCTAACCTTATATGGAAGTGAGGGGGCGCGGCCGCACTGTAGCTACAGTACGCACTACAGTACCTCCCCACTAGTGGGCCACGCCCTAGTTGAGTTGGACATGCCCATACTCAACTCTACTAATTATTTAAAACCAATTATTACAAATAATACTGATACAAAATATACTAGCTTGGCGGAGTCCTGAAATTGGGCTGCACCTCCTCTGTCGTGCCCATATCATTAGCTTAGCTCAAAGTATACTAGCTTAGCTCAAAGTATAAGCTCTGATACCAAGATGATAAGGGGCGGCCCGATCTTCTCGTGAGCTTGATGGTGGAAGATTGATAACTTGTGGAACACTGTGATCTCTGCTTGGCTAGTCCCCGTTGCCAATGCAACAGATCCGAACCCTATGGAAATTCGCAGCCTTACACACTTGCGCAACGCAGCCGTCGACTACGAAACGGACCTGTACCACCTTATTCCCAATGGAACAGCAGATAACACGCAAACTTTGCAGTAGAAAAATCACCAGATCGATGCGAATTGGTGATGATAATTTCAGATGAATGCTTGAAAGCAATTCGGTCTAAAACTCTAGGGTTTATGTTTTAACGTAGTCTAACCTCTCTATGTCGCATCCCTCATCTATTTAAGGAGAGGAGGGGGTGCGGCACAACCAGCAACACAAAGTCTAACTCGACTTGGACTTGGACTTGGACTCCTACGATACAAACCGACCTATAGTGGGTTCGGTCCAATTACTAGGCACGCAGGCCCAACTTGCGTTGCACCAAAATATTAGTCTTGGTACGCCACTTGATGTGCTAGCGTGGCCTTTGGTGATTCCCTCCAATGAAGCTTGTGCGCCTGCCTCCCTCTCCTCCCTCGCGCATCTTCTGATATTGGAATCAGTTCTTGGTGCAATTGTCTTCACCTCCAATGCTTGTGTTATCAACAAACCTGATCATACATAAATGCATAGACTTAGGCAGTATAAAGTTCTCATCAACACAAACATCAGATTCAATTAAGAGTGAGTTCACCTGTTGCTCGAGTAGCTTGGTTCGAGCTCTTGTCATTGGTCCAATCCTCACTTCATTAGGCTTGTCTTGTGCAGCAACATCATCACCAGGAAAAGATGGTAAATGACTAGGGATGTCCTCATCACCTTGGTCCGACATTAGCATGGATTTCGTCTTAGGATTACCTCGAACGAAAAATGGCAAAGATTCAATATTTGTTGTTGTCGATCGCTTCTCTAAAATGGCACACTTTATTCCTTGCAATAAGACCAACGATGCTTCACACATTGCAACTTTGTTCTTCAGGGAAATTGTCCGTCTACATGGAGTGCCGAAGACCGGACCGAGATGTCAAGTTCACAAGCTACTTTTGGAAGGCATTGATGGCAAAGCTGGGAGTCAAGCTCCTATTCTCCACCGCTTACCACCCACAAACCGATGGCCAGACCGAGGTGGTGAATCGAAGCTTATCAACTCTCCTTCGCGCATTAATGAAGCCAAACCTCAAAGGTTGGGAAGAATGCATCCCGCACGCTGAGTTCGCCTACAACCGTGCATCACACCGGGCGACCAAGCGAAGCCCGTTCGAGGTTGTCTATGGGTTCAACCCCAACACCGCTCTAGACATCCTACCACTTCCTCTACATGAGCGCACTGACATGGACGTCGACAAAAGAGCCGACTACATGAAGACATTACATGAGTCAACTCGAGCAACTCTATAGGAGCACACCAAGCGCCAAGCTACCAAGATCAACAAGTTCAAGAAGCCCATGATATTCGAAGAAGGAGATCTTGATGTAGCCCCACATGTGGACAACACCATGGACACCATGCCAAGTGGCCTAATGACAAGATCAAGAGTCAAGGCTCTTCATGAAAAGGTGACCTCGCTCCTCTCGCTATGTGATCTCGACCTTCCTTTGAATGGTTTGCTACTTCATGCCGGTACCTTGTGCATACTCAGGATCCACCCGGATGATGACCCTCAATGGAGTCAAGAAGATGACCAAGAGAAGGTCCAAGATGATGGAGAAGATGGACAAGAGGAGATCAAAGAAGATGGGCAAGAAGAGGCGGAAAGACGTGAAGACAGGGTGGCCGGCCTCCCAGCCGGCCTAGGCCGGCCCCAAGGCCGGGCTCCAACCCGAGGCGGCCAGCCTCCCAACCGGCCCAGGCCGGTTCCCAGGCCGGGCTCCCTCCAGAGGCCGCCGGCCTCCATACCGGCCCAGGCCGGCCTGGGGCCGGGCCACCCCCCGACGCTGCCGGCCCCCACGCCGGCCTCCAGGCCGGCCTAGGCCGGCCTAGGCCGCCCCCCAGGCCGGTCAACCACATGAGCCGGCCGGCCTCCCAGCCGGCCTAGGCCGGCCCCCAGGCCGGTCAACCACCTGAGCCGGCCGGCCTCCCAGCCGGCCTAGGCCGGCCCCCAGGCCGGTCCCCCACCAGTGCCAGCCGGCCTCCAGGCCGGCCTAGGCCGGCCCCCAGGCCGGTTCCCCACCTTCCTGCCTTGTTTTGTACTAAGACTATAAATAGCTTTCCCCTTTCCCCATTCTAGGTCAGACTGAATTTGAGACTTGTGTGAGCTATGCTCCTCCTCCCTCGTAGCTAGGGTGCCTCGTTGAGGTAGATCTTGTTGTTGCTACTCTTTCACCGCGGTGTCTCTAGTAGTGCAAATCAATCTTTCACTGCGGTGATTCTATTGGATCGGTGGACCGGCCGGTAAGAGCAATCGGTTTCAACAAGAGTAAATTTGGCTTTGATTCTTCGATCCAAAGGCTACCTTTTTGAGGGTTTGTTGTTGGGTGGAGTTCTCAGCAGGATTTGCTAGTTATCCTTGTGTTTTGCCCACGAATCTCCCTCGCTACCCCTCCGTGTTCTTCGTGTTCACCCCCTTTTCCACTCAAATCTGTGAAGATCGGGCCTAGCCCTATATCAGAGGAAGTGGAAGAACACGAAGAACGCAACGAAGAGCACGGTGAAGAACACACACAAAGGGGGATAACTCGTGAGGCCTACGAGGGAGAAACACCCGGCAACCAACCCCCAATGGAGTAGCCTCCGGATCCCAAAACCCAAGTCAATAGCACGCCAAATGAAACCGATTCCTCTTACCGGCCGGTCCACCGATCCAATAGAATCCGCTAGGGAAAGATTGGCTTGTTCTACTAGAATCACCACGGTGAGAGAGTAGCTACAAGAAGAGGTACATCATCCTCCATGCAGGAACCCCATCAAGGGAGGAGCCATGCTCTCAAGTCTAATCTCAAGTCTAACCTATCCCTAGATCTGAGCAGGAGGGATCCTATATATAGGCTAAGCCAAAAGGGTAGGTGGGAAAGGGTAAGATACATGAGAATATTCCCTGGCTAGGCTCGCAGGCCCGAGTGGACCGGTAGTACCGGCCAGGTGGTAGTGCTAGGCCCCGGCTGGTAGTGCCGGACCTCTAACAGAGGCGAACTCCGGCAGTCGGGCGGAAGTGGCACGGTAGTGCCGGCTTGGCAGTAGTACCGGCCTCCGGGCGGTAGTACCACTCCCTGTAGATGCAGATTCTTCTTCCTTCTCCGCTTCCATGCGTACGCCTTAGTTGATTGGAGTCCATGGAGTTCCTTGCCACCTTTTGAAGTCCTTCGTGGCTTGCCATACGTTGGCATGCTTGACATGGTGGTGGCCGTGGGTTGGGCTACATCAAATTCCTTATCATAAGTAGAATAGTTCAGACTAGGCCCACTCAATTTTTCACTAAAATATGCAACAGGTTTTCCATCTTGTAATAACACACCTCCCAACCCAATTCCACTAGCATCACATTCAAGCTCAAAAGTCTTATTAAAATCAGGAAGTTGGAGCAAAGGAGCATGTGTTAACTTATCTTTCAATAGCATGAAAGCCTCCTGTTGTGCATCGCCCCAAACAAAGGGCACGTCCTTCTTTGTAAGCTCATTCAGCGGCGCTGCAATAGACCCAAAGTCTTTAACAAAACGCCGGTAGAACCCAGCGAGGCCAAGGAAACTCCTCACTTGGGTGACCGTTAGCGGAGTCGGCCAACTCGAAATCGCCTCAATCTTTGCGGGGTCCACTTCAATGCCCTGCGAGGTAACAACATAGCCAAGAAACACAACTCGATCGGTGCAAAAGGTGCACTTCTCAAGGTGACCAAATAAACGTGCAGCACGCAAAGCATCAGAAACAGCACGCAAATGCGTCACATGATCCTCTAAAGATTTGTTGTAAATCAATATATCATCAAAGTAGACCACCACAAAACGTCCAATGAAAGCACGCAAAACTTCATGCATTAATCTCATGAAAGTACTAGGAGCATTAGTTAAACCAAATGGCATCACTAACCACTCATAGAGGCCAAATTTTGTTTTGAATGCTGTTTTCCATTCATCTCCCAATTTCATACGAATTTGGTGGTAACCACTACGCAAATCAACTTTAGAGAACATGGTAGAGCCACTCAATTCATCAAGCACATCATCCAAACGTGGTATAGGGTGTCTATATCGAGTTGTAATATTATTAATAGCCCTACAATCAGTACACATGCGAGAACAACCATCTTTCTTTGGTACCAAGAGAATAGGAACATCACATGGACTAAGAGACTCACGAACATAACCTTTGTCAAGTAGTTCTTGAATTTGTCGTTCAATCTCTTTCATCTCCTCGGGGTCGGTACGGTAGGCTGCACGGTTAGGAAGCGAAGCATCCGGTATGAGATCAATTTGGTGCTCTATTCCTCGAATGGGTGGCAGCCCCGGTGGCATCTCCTTGGGAAAAACGTCCGCATACTCCTGCAAAATGTTAGCAACAGCGGGTGGCAAAGAGGAAGGCATATCCTCAAAAGAAAATAGGACCTCTTTGCATATGATTGCATAACAAACAGAATTATTCACATCCAAGTCAGAAATATCAGATTTGGTAGCAAGTAAAGTTGGATGCTTCAAACGAATTTCATTAGGTAATTTGGAACCAGATTTAGTAGTATTCTTATGTGGCATCACTTCATTAGCAACAATCTGGTTTTCACTCTTTTGTTTCCCCTGATTTTCTGCTCTACTAGCTCTAGCAAGATCATCTTTCAAAATATGTTCAGGAGTCATAGGTTTGAGACCAATTTTCTTTCCATCATGCACAAGAATATAATGATTAGTTCTACCATTATGCACAGATTCTTTATCATATTGCCATGGTCTACCAAGTAACAACGAAGAAGCTTGCATGGGTACAACATCGCAATCAACAAAATCAGAATATGACCCAATAGAAAAATGCACACGTGTAGTTCGTGTTACCTTTAGTCTAACTGTGTTGTCAAACCATTGAATGTGGTCTGGGTGGGGGTGCTGCCGTGTAGGTAGAGAAAGCTTCTCCACCATCTCTATGTTTGCTAAATTATTGCAGCTTCCACCATCGATGATGATTTGAATAGCACGGTCCTTCACAACTCCGCGTGTGTGAAACAAGTTGTGGTGCTGATTTTGTTCTTGACTTAGCTGCACACTCAAAGCGCGATGTGCAACCAAGCTCCTACAATTTTCAGCATCCTCAGCGCCCATGACCTCTATGTTCTGCTCAGAATCTTCATTATCCTCTTGTTGTGCAGAAATAAGCGCGAGAGTCTCTTCATCAGAATCACTTGAATCATACTCTCCATCTTCGCGCACGATCATCACACGTTGTGTCTGGCACTCTCTCTCGATGTGACCATAACCCCAACAACAGCGGCATTACACATCCCTTGTTCTTCCCGTGGACACCGAACTCCGAGCTGGCCCATTAGATGTTGATGGAGGACTCGGTGCCGGTGTGCGTGATGGTGGCATGCTAGACTTGTTGGTCGAAGGAGGAGGTGCAGAACCACGGGAGCTGGCATCCGGTTGACGGGGCATCCATGAAGACGTACGACCTGCAGAAAAATTAGGCCTTGTCCGTGGTTGACGATCCTGCACTTCACGTTCAGCTTTGCAAGCAAGATGAAGTAAAAGGGTGATAGTATTGTACTCCTTATATTCAAGAATTGTTTGAATCTCCCTATTCAACCCACCCAAAAAGCATGCAAACATAGCTTCATTATCCTCAATAATACCACAGCGAATTAAACCAGTTTGCAGTTCTTGATAATACTCTTCTACAGATTTTTTGCCTTGTTTTAAACGGGTGAGTTTTTGTAATATTTCACGCTGATAATAAGGAGGTACAAAACGAGTACACATAGCACGTTTTAAATCATCCCAAGTATTAGGAATATTATCATAATTCAATCTACAATATTCAGACCACCAAACAGAAGCAAAACCAGTGAATTCACAAGTGGCATCACAACCACGTCTATCCTCGAGATACTGTAAACATGCAAAACGTTGGTCCACCTCTAATTCGCATGTAAGATAAGCATCAGGATTATATCTACCCTCAAAAGTGGAATAACAAATTTCAGTTTAGCAACATGCTCTTGTTCGCGTACCAGCGCTTACTGCCGGTGTGCAAAGTTGCGTGGATGTACATGTGGACGACCCGGTGGATAGTCATCGTCAGCTGCGTATCCGTCACCATGCTCACTGCGATTGGCGACATGGGCAGCAGCCGACGCGACCAAACCTTGTGGATCCTCCTGAAGTACACGGCCTGCCCGTGGAATGGTGTTGCCTTGCAGCACGGGAGGCGGTATGCGTGGTGGCTATAACTGTCCCAACAAGCGATCAAACTTGCTAGACAGGCCAGCCAAGGTGGTGTTGACGTCGTCGAACTTCGCGTTGAAAGCAACCTCCAAGCCATGGATCTTGTCCATAGCACCACGGATCCCTTCCTCAGTATCCAAAGCATGGTTCGTAACCATCTTCTCGAAGTGCTCCTGCAGCTCCTTGTTGGTCATCTCGGCCTCCTCGTCCCCTGACATGATTAGTAGAAAGCAAGAAACAAATACAAGTATATGTTCCTATGGACTACTAGGATGTGGTGGGAAACGCGTAATCCGTCAAGCAAAATATAAGGCTCTTACAAGTTCCTTACCAAGCAAGAAAACGTCACGACAGCCACAAAGATCAGCACTCCAAAGATTGGACAATGCGATTACCAGACGAGGTACAATGCACGTGAAGAAATATGTGGAGCTTTAGGAAGGCTTTATATATGGTATAGCACAAATCAAAACAGGAATGCAAGTTGAAACAACGGTATGTGCTGGTCCTAAGCTAGACCGTACTAGAGACGCGAGCCGAGAACACCAACGAAGTCACGGCGCCGCACAACGAGCAGCACAAAAATAGCTCTAAACAGTAAGATATAAGTGAAGATCAACAATAGGCAAACTGGGCAGTTAGTCTATGCCCTGAAAAACGTGCAAAATCATAAAAATATCACTATGATGGCAAGTGTCCCAAAACAATCCCCGGAATGAGAAACGAGTGTACGCAAGTAGAAAAGGGAGACCCTTTTTTTGCGGATGGATGGGCTACGTGAGCAGAAAGGAACCGAGATGGACTCGAGCTGAACACGTAGACTTGGCGGGGATGGAAAAACAAGGAAACTGAACACCCAAAACCCTAACCCTATCGGTATGATCACGCGCAAGGAAGGTGTGGCGGCTTGGTTGTAGGGTGTCGCGGTGTTGTTGGTGATGGTAGTAGATGATGGCGGCGGAAGAACTGGTGGATGGAAGGCGGTGATCTGCAAGTGTGGAAGATGGTGCGGCGGCAACGACTAGATGTGACACGAACTCAAAACTCTAAAGGAAGTAGACGCTAAGACCAGCACTTTAACATGACGATGTAGACGAAGATTCAACAATGCAATACACTGAAAAGATTATGCAATAGGCCCGGACTGGTTCTAGGACGGGATGATCTAACCCTAATATTTTTTTGGCTTTTTCGTGGACTGTAGGTATGAAGAAAACAGATGCAATCTACACTAGTTAAACTGTAAATCTCACCGATCAACCTGAAATCTGATACCACTTGATAGGGCAGAGGTAATCTGATCATTCGATGAGATGTGATATGTCGATTTTTGGTGGAGTTCGACCTTGGCGATCTGACTTCTATACACACGTACACAGCGCCAATGCAATCACTAAACCAATCTCCGGGAGTTACCAATCGTGCAAATGCACGATCGGCCTGATCTAAACATCTAGTTCTTCCTGCAATCGAGAAACAAGTAAGAACCAATAATGCAATAAAGAATTGTGAATGGAAGATGAACTTTATTGATAAAGGTGGGATCTTGCAAGTGCGTAGTACAGGAGGTCTAGCCGACACTCGTGCGTATGGCGAAGACTAGCAAAAGCTGAGTTCTTTTTAACTAAACAAAATCCAAGTCTAAATGACGACCTAAGGAGGGTATATAAGGAGGAAAGGTGTTGGATTTCGTCCAGCCATGGGGTGGCGGCCGAATCCTACCCTAGGAAGGCTTTCCTCCTTAGATACGGACTCTAAAAACAGCCCATTAAAAGGTATCTCGAAAATACACGGGCTTGGCCAAAAAACAAGGTGGCGCAGCACCTAGGAAAAGCTTTGGACGAATTTTATTAAGTGTCATTGATACGGGCACGACGGAGGAGGTGAAGCCCAATTTCAGGACTCCACCAAGCTAGATGTATTAGTCGTGTGTTGCTATTTTAAATAATTAGAGTTTTTAATAATTATGAGTTTGGGCTTGGTTTGGGCTTGTCCAACCAAGTCAAGGTAGGGTCCACTAGTAGGGCGGTCCTGTAGCGCGGTCATGTAGCACCCCTCCCCTCCATATAAGGCTAGGGGCTGCGAGTTAGAAGGGAGTTTTAGTCTAAAAACAGATTGTTTTGTGTTGCTCTTGGTGAAGCATCCCTCCGGGGACGGCGATGCCGTTTATCGAATAAAGATTGCTGCGGAGGTTCTTGTGTTCATCAAGGATTGTCAGGCTTTTGGTTTGAGGTGTGGTGATCTTTATCTCCACGTTGCTTGCTGGATTCGTTCCTCATCTTCAGGTGACGATCATCATCGTTATTGGGAGATTCCTATCGGTGGATTCGCTGTGAAAGATTGGGACAACAAATCATAGGATCATCCGCAGGTTTGATCCTTGCTCACAGTGAGGTTGTGTTGATCGATCTCATTTAGATCGGTTGATTGGGAGGAGTTTGATTGGAGGATCTTGTGCAGATTGATTTGATCGGACGAGATCGTTGCAAATCAGCGTGGATCTGATCGCGTTGTGTTGCACAGCGTACGTGGATCGTGCTGAGGAGCAGCGTGACCAGCGTGGTCTAGGCAGAAAAGGGAAAAGCAGATTGCTACGTACTAGCCCAAATTCGCGATCTACTGTAGCTACAGTGCGCGAGCCCAGATTGCAACTGCTAGTACGCGTACGTGCACAGGAAAAAGGAAAGGAAAGCGTGAAAAAAAAGAGGAGTTTGTTTCCGGTCTGTTTTCCGTGTGGAGTTTGTTTCGTAGGTGTTAGCAGTGCAAGTATTCTGGCTACGTAGAAAAGGAGTTTGTTTCGGATCGGAGCAAATTCGGCTCTGTTAGCAGTGGAAGTATTCTAGCTACAGTACATCCGTGAATATGGCCAGATTTTTCAAATCGTTTCCGGGAGATTTTCATGGCAAACGTTGTCTTTCTGGGGAGAAGTCTAGTGATGTGTTCAATGACTATTTGGACATTTTGCATGGTAGGGCATGTGATGACTCTAAACTCACTTGGACACTGAAATATTCTTCGACATATGCTGAATTTCAATCGTGGGAATATCATATGCTAGATGGCTTTGACAGATGTACTACCTACGAGTTTGTGGATCAGTCTACGCGTTTGGTTCTTGCACTGCGACGTGTGGATGAGGATGTGACTCGTTGGTGGAATGAGGAGATGTTTGGGAAGGACAGCACATATGCAACTTGGCGTGACTTCACTAATTTTTTGCGTACATGTTTTATGTCTCCTCGTCGTAAGGTACCTTGTACCAAACCTGTGAAGGCGACAAAGGTTGTGCAGCGGCGGGCTGATGTTGACAAGAGGGCGCAGCCTTGTTCCAAGGAGGTTGCTATGTCTTTTCCACCTCCTGCAATGGGTGTGAAGACAGTAGTTCCGTTGCAAACGGTCAGCGCAGCTGAGACAAAGTTTTCTGACAAGAAGCAGCCTGCTATTGACGATGGTGTTGTGTGCGCTGAACCTATAATGGATATGGTTGAACCTTTGAGTGGGCTCAATATGCAACTCAAAAGGAAACATGAGGAGGCTTGCAAAATAGTTGACAAGTGTCAGCGATGGAGTTTATTTCAGACTCAGTGCATGATAAAAGGCAAACACTGCAAGCTCATGATTGATGGTGGTAGCTGTACTAATGGCATAAGCAAGGCAATGGTGGCAGCATTGGGATTGTCCACATGGCGTACTTCTGAACCTAAGCATATACAGTGGTTGAATAGCTGCGGTATGCTGAAGGTTACCCATAAGGTGCGTATGCCATTTACAGTTGGTGATTATGTTGATGAGGTAGAGTGTGATGTGTTGCCATTGGAGGTGTGTGGGCTGTTACTTGGTCGTCCATGGCAGTATGATCGCAATGTGAACCATGCCGGGAGAGCAAATAAATATTCTTTTGTGCATGATGGTAAGCAGCGGACTTTGAGGCCTATGAGCGATGATCAAATCAAGTCCGATGTGGTGCTGGTGATCCAGAAGGAGAGGTTGCGCAAGGCTAAACCGCCTAGGTTAGCTAAGCTGCAGCATGAGGAGCATGCTACGTAGAGTGTTACTCTTGATATTACTTCAGCTATGCATGTAGATGACAAGCCAGATGTTCTTGTTAGTGACAAGCCAGTTGAAGTACAACCTCTTGCTGATGAGAGGAAGGATGTTGCAGCATGTGTTACGAAGCCAGTTTGTGTTGACACAGGTGTCTAGACTGATGATATTTGTGCTGATCATGTCCCAGTGCATGTGGTGCCACGGGGCGACAAGCGCAGTTTTGTTAGTACACCTGTGAGGCGTGTTGTTGGAGTTGTAGTGCGGATGCATAAAGGCAAGGATGGACATGTTCGTCAGTTGTGTGGCCCAGGCATTACTCATCTTTTGCAGGGTCGTGTTAAGCAGTTTCATGTTCAGCAACAAAGGGTTCCAGCAAATGTGGACAAGAAGAAGAAGAAGATGGTGGCGCCTATGCCCAGGCGTGTGTGGAGAAGAAAGGCGTCCACTGCTGAAGCAAGTCGAGCAGGCCAAGAGGGAGGATGTGGAGTGGTAGGAAGGCAAGACTTGAAGATGGCGAAGACGCGTGATGTTTTTGTGGATATCATGCCACCCTTTCCAGCAGACCCTCACGCGTTGGGGACAACGCTTCTTGAAGGGGGGAGGATGATACGGGCACGACGGAGGAGGTGAAGCCCAATTTCAGGACTCCACCAAGCTAGATGTATTAGTCGTGTGTTGCTATTTTAAATAATTAGAGTTTTTAATAATTATGAGTTTGGGCTTGGTTTGGGCCTGTCCAACCAAGTCAAGGTAGGGTCCACTAGTAGGGCGGTACTGTAGCGTGGTCCTGTAGCGCGATACTGTAGCACCCCTCCCCTCCATATAAGGCTAGGGGCTGCGAGTTAGAAGGGAGTTTTAGTCTAAAAACAGATTGTTTTGTGTTGCTCTTGGTGAAGCATCCCTCCGGGGACGGCGATGCCGTTTATCGAATAAAGATTGCTGCGGAGGTTCTTGTGTTCATCAAGGATTGTCAGGCTTTTGGTTTGAGGCGTGGTGATCTTTATCTCCATGTTGCTTGCTGGATTCGTTCCTCATCTTCAGGTGACGATCATCATCGTTATTGGGAGAGTCCTATCGGTGGATTCGCTGTGAAAGATCGGGACAACAAATCATAGGATCATCCGCAGGTTTGATCCTTATCAGTCATCTTGTATAATTCGTCCATGTCTTCAAACTTCATTATGGCGGCTTCAAAGTGCGGTAGTCTCCATTGGTAGCAGCAACGTCTCCATTGTTTGCACTCCTGCTGCCATCTCCCTTCACGTACATGCTCCATAGCTTGTCCCTCTCATCCATTCTTGGTCCTTCATTCCTAAGAGAAACAAATACATCTACTTTAGGCAGCATCATATTCTCTTGAATATTAGGAGTAGCTTGTAAGAATGAAAGTACATGTTGATTAAGTTGACGTGCACGAGCTCTAGTCATAGGTCCTTGTAATGTAGGTGGTGTAGTAGTGGTGGTTGCATCTATGGCCGGGATGTCCTCATCATTTTCCAAGCGCAGGCCTTGGATGGTTGGAGTCCATGGAGTTCCTTGCCACCCTTTGAAGTCCTTGGTGGCTTGGCGTCCTTTGAAGCGCATGACATGGTGATAGACATGGGTCCACCTACATCACCTCCCCCTCCTTCGAAAAGCATCGTCTTCGTGATAAGGGGTGGCCCGATCTTCTCAGTAAGCTGCGGTGGTGATGATGATGATGGATAGATAACTTGTATGTCGCTGATGAACTCTCCTCGCTTGATCCCTGATGCCAATGCAGCAGCTCTCAACCCTTTGGATATTCACAACGTCACACACTTGCGCACGTAGCTGTCGACCACGAAACGGTATAATTGCAATTCACTAATTCCCAATGGAACAGCGAATCACACTTAACTTGCAGTATATGATCTCCAGATCGAAACGAATTGGAGACGAGGATTCAAGATGAATGCTTACAGCAGTCTCATGAACTAGGGTTTATCTTAAACGTGGTCTAAACTCATCTATGGCGGCTGGACTAGTATATAAAGGGGGAGGGGCGTACTGTAGCTACAGTACCGGCCCGGTGCAACCGACTTGGTGCAACCCTAAACCGGTTCGACTCAAACGATACAAATGGACCCAAAGTGTTGGGTTCAGCCTTAAGGCACGCAGGCCTGATGTGGCGCCTGCCCATGTGTGGCGTGGTGGCCTCCATGGCCCTTGGACGCTGCCTCCCTCTCCTCCCTCGCGTCCTGTTCATCTTGTGTACTCCACGCCTTGATCCTCTTGCTCCAAGTGCTGCAGCTCCTCGCTCCCTCGTGCTACGCCTTCTTCTTCAACGAACCTGAGTATGCACACAAACAAAGACTTAGGCAGTAAACAGTTCTCATTTACGAAATATTCAGATTCTATTAAGAGTGAGTTCACCTATTGTTCTAATAGCTTTGCACAAGCTCTTGTAATAGGTCCAATTCTGATTTCATCATTGAACTTCTTTGCAGCAGCTTGGTGATCATCATCATGAGGTGAAGATGTGTCAAGTGTATGGATGTCCTCATCACTTCGATGCTAGCACGTCCTCATCATGTGAAGGAGATAGATGACTTGTTGTTGAAGTGGAAGTCACCATGCCGCCAATGTTACCTACGCGCATCAAAGACCAAGCAAACAATGTGTGTGCGTGATAGTGGAGCAGATCATCCGTGACATGTCCAATCTTGATCATTACACCATTAGCACAACACAAGGATATGGAAAGTAATGCAAATGCAAGGTCAATGTGCAAGCAATTCATCCGAATATCCTCAAAAATGTGGGAACACAAAATCTCCAAGAAAAGTTGAGAAGGCTATGATACCTATCTCATTGTGAACCATATTGATAAGGGGTTGCCTGATCTTCTCAGTGAGCCTATGGTGGATTGGATGGTTGATGAAGATAACTTGCGAGATGCTCTCGAACTCTCCGGCTGCTCCCCCGTTGCCAATGCAACAGCGCTTCAACCCAATGGATATTCGCAACACCACACACTTGCGCAACATAGCCGCCGACCACGAGCGGTTTGCAATCTACTAATTCCCAATGGAACAACAAATTACACTCAAACTTTGGTAGCTAAATCTCCAGATCGAAACAAAGTGGAGAGGTTGTATTCCTGATCGCAACAAAGTGGAACACAAAAATAGATGAATGCTTGTAGCAATCCGATCTAGGGTTTAAGTAAAACGTGGTCTGCCTCTAATTACAGCGCCCCTCCTGTACTAATAGGAGTTGGGGCGTCCTACCCTTGTACGTGGACTCAAAGTACGACTCTAGTTCGACTCGACTTGATACAAACCGACCCAAGTTGGGTTCAGCCTAATTGGCACGCAGGCCTCATGTGGTGCACCTTAGACGTATGTGATCATCCCTTGGATGTCCTGGTGCGCCACCTTAGCTATTCATGCATGATCTCCCTCTCTTGGTGATGCACCTGCCTCCCTCTCCTCTCTCGCGCATATATTGGAAATCATCCCTTCTTCTTCTTGCTGCAACTCTCCTTCTCCATGTGCAATGCTTGCGCCATCCTCATATCTGATCATAGACAAATACAAAGACTTAGGTAGTATAAAATTCTCATAATCATGAATATCACTTATGAACGAATTCACCTGTTGGCCAAGTAGCTTTGCACGTGCTCTAGTCATAGGACCAATCCAAACTTCATTAGTTGGAGCTTGACCAGCAACATCATCTTTAGGAAAAGATGGTAAGGAACTTGGAATGTCCTCATCATCCTCCCCCCCCTTCAAAAGGCGTCGACCTCGATGCAGCAAGGTCTTCTCCATCATATGGAGTCAAATCGGCACATTGAACGTATTACTTACGCCAAACTCACTTGTAGGAAGATCTATCTTGTATGCATTGTCATTTATCTTAGCAAGAACCTTGTATGGACCATCACCTCGTGGCATCAACTTAGACTTGCGCAAAACAGGAAATCTGTCTTTACAAAAGTGTACCCAAACCATGTCGCCGGGCTGAAAAATCACCACCTTTCTTTTCTTGTTGACACGAGCAGCATTATACTTGCCTTTCTTCTCTATTGGTTCCTTTGTCTTCTCATGTATCTTCCTCACAAAATATGCACGCTTCGATGCCTCCATGTTTACTCTTTCTTGTAGTGGAAGCAGCAGCAAGTCTAGTGGCGTGATGGGTTTAAAACCATACACCACCTCAAACGGACACAATTGCGTTTTTGAATGCACCGCCCTATTATAAGCAAACTCCACATGCGGTAGACACTCATCCCAAATGTGCAAATTCTTCTTAATCATTGTCCGCAGCAACGTTGAAAGTGCGCGGTTCACCACCTCCGTTTGGCCGTTAGTTTGGGGATGGCATGTTGTACTAAACAGCAGCTTTGTTCCCAGCTTTCCCCAAAGTGTCTTCCAAAAATAGCTCATGAACTTCACATCACGGCCAGAAACAATTGTCTTTGGTACTCCATGTAAGCGCACGATGTCCCTGAAAAACAGATTAGCAATATGCGCCGCATCGTCGCTTTTGTGGCAGGCAATAAAATGTACCATCTTAGAAAATCGATCCACCACCACAAAAATTGAATCATGTCCTCTCCTGGTCCTAGGCAATCCTAACATAAAATCCATGCTTATATCTTCCCATGGTGTAGTAGGAGCAGGAAGAGGGGTATACAAACCGTGGGGTTTAAGTTTGGACTTAGCCTTGTTGCACGTCACACACCGCTTCACAAATCTGTCCACATCAAGGCTTATCTTAGGCCAATAGAAGTGATCAGCGAGCATGAGCAATGTCTTCTCTCGTCCAAAGTGACCCATCAAACCGCCGGCATGAGATTCCTGTAACAATAGCAAACGCACGGACGATTCTGGAATGCATAATTTGTTAGCTCTAAACAAATATCCATCATGTGTATGAAATTTTTCGCAAGCTTTGCCATCTCTACACATGTTAAAAGGAGCTGCAAAGTCATGATCAGTCACATATAAATCACGTATACTCTCTAAACCAGGAACTCTCACATCTAATTGTGTCAAAAGCATGTTCTTCCTAGAGAGAGCATCGGCTACCACGTTATCTTTACCCTTCTTATGTTTAATGATGTAAGGAAAAGACTCAATAAGCTCAACCCACTTAGCATGACGTCTATTCAAATTGGATTGACTTTTCATAAACTTCAAAGCTTCATGATCAGAATGTATGATAAATTCTTTTGGATACAATTCGTTATCATATACAGGATAGTTCAATTGTGCACCATTCAATTTCTCAAAAAAATATGCAATCAGTCTACCTGATGAGGACATCCTTGCTATAGATGCAACCACCACTACTACACCACCTACATTACAAGGACCTATGACTAGAGCTCGTGCACGTCAACTTAATCAATAGGTACTTTCGTTCTTACAAGCTACTCCTAATATTCATGAGAATATGATGCTTCCTAAATCAAATGTGTTTGTCTCTCTTAGGAATGATGGACCAAGCATGGACGTGAGGGACAAGTTATGGAGCGTGTACATCAATGGAGATGGCAGCAGGAGTGCACATGAGGAAGGAGATGACGCTACCAATGGAGACTATGATGATTGAGGACTTGGACGAAATATTCATGCCTATACTTCATATTTTCGTCCATAGTCACATATGGTGTTGCGCCACCTTTATTTATGGGCCAGGGCCCATGTAATTTCGTATCAGACTTAATAGTGCGTTTTTGGAGTCCGTATTGAGGGAGAAAGTACACCTAGGGTTGGATTCGGCCACCACCTCTTGGCTGGCCGAAACCCCTTCCTTTCCTCCTTATATAAACCCTTAGGTCATCATTTAGACTTGGATTTTGTTTAGTTAAAAAGAACTCAGCTTTTGCTAGTCTTCGCCATAGGCACGAGTGTCGGCTAGGCCTCTTGTACTACGCACTTTCAAGATCCCACCATCATCAATAAAGTTCATCTTCCATCCGCAATTCTTTATTGCAATTTTGGTTCTTACTTGTTTCTCGATCGCAGGTAGAACTAGACCTCTTTGGTCAGGCCAATCGTGCTACTGCAGGGTTGGTAAATCACGGAGATTGGTTTAGCGATTGCATTGGCGCCACGTACGTGTGCGTAGAAGTCGGAACGCCAAGGTCGAACTCCTCCAAGAATCGACGTATCATATCTCATCGAAAGATCGGACTACCTTTGCCCTATCAAGTGGTATCAGATTTCAGGTTGATCGGTGAGATTTACAGTTTTACTAGTGTAGATCGCATCTATTTTCTTCATACCTACAGTCCACGAAAAAGCCAAAAAAAATATTAGGGTTAGATCATCCCGTCCTAAAACCAGTCCGGGCCTGTTGCATAATCTTTTCAGTGTATTGCATCGTTTATTCTTCGTCTGCATCGTTGTGTCGAGTTGTTGGTCTTAGTATCTACTCCCTTAGAGTTTTCGAGTTCGAATCACATCTAGTCATCGCTGCCGCCACACCATCTTCCACACTTGCAGATCACCGCCTTCCATCCACCAGTCCTTCCGCCGCCACTACCAACACCCACCACTACTCTCCACCGCCAAACTCCCTCCACAGCTACTCCATCACACCACCGCCTCGCCGCTATACCCTCTCGCCGCCACATCCTTTGTTGTGCCGCCATACCAAGTAGGGTTAGGGTTTTTGAGATTTGTTTTCAGTTTGTTTTCTTATCCGCCAAGTCTACGCTAACGAGGTAGAGTTCAACTCGGTTACTCCTTGGTCGCGTAGCACCCCCCACCCTCATCCGCAAAAAAAAAATTGCAGAGCACTTTCGGAAAAAAATTTGATCCTACCCTCGTTTTTCAGTACGTGGATTCTTTTGAGACAGTTGCAATCATAGTGATATTTTTGCGACTTTTTCGCGTTTTTAGCGCATCACACGCTTCACAGAGCATACCATCTCACTCTCGTGCATATTGTTGTGGGTATCTTACTCACGTACCTGTTACTTTTCTGTGATCTTCACTTATAGCTTGCTGTTGAGAGCTGTTTTTGTGTGGCCTCTTTATGCCGCGCCATGACTTCGTCGGTGTTCTCGGCTCACGTCTTTAGTACGGTCTAGCCTAGGACAAGCACGGTACCGTCGTTGAGCGTTGCTTCAACTTTCATTCCTGTTTTGATTATTGCTATACCATATATAAAGCCGTCCTAAAGCTCCACAGATGTCTCCTACGTGCTTTGTACCTCGCCTGGTGATCGCTTTGTCCAATCTTCGGAGTGCTAATCTTTGTGGTCGCCGTGACGCTCTCCTGCTTCGTAAGGAACTTGTAGGAGCTTTATATTTTGCTTGACGGATTGCGTGTTTTCTACCACACCCTAGTAGTCGATAGGAACATATACTTGTATTTGTTTCTTATTTTCTACTAGTCATGTCAGGGGACGAGAAGATCGAAATGACCAACAAGGAGATGTAGGAGCACTTTGAGAAGATGGTTACGGACCATGCTTTGGACACCGAGGACCGGATCTGTGGTGCTATGGACAAGATCGATGGCTTGGAGGTTGCTTTCAACGCGAAGTTCGATGACGTCAACAGCACCTTGGCTGGTCTATCTAGCAAGTTTGATCGCTTGTTTGGACAGTTACAGCCACCACGCATACCGCCTCCCGTGTTGCAAGGCAACACCGTTCCACGGACAGGTCGTGTAATTCAGGAGGATCCACAAGGTTCAGTCGTGTCGGCTGCTGCCCATGTCGCCAATCCCGGTGAGCATGGCGACGGATACGCGGCTGACGCCGACTATCCACCGGGTCGTCCACATGTACATCCACGCAACCTTGCACATCGGCAGCAAGCGCAGGTACACGAAGATGAACATGTTGCTAAACTAAAATTAGTTATTCCACCTTTTGATGAGGACATCCCTAGTCCTTTACCATCTTTTCCTGATGATGATGTTGCTGCACAACATAAACCTGATGAAGTGAGGATTGGACCAATAACAAGAGCTCGAGCCAAGCTACTTGAGCAACAAGTGAGCTCACTCTTAATTGAATCTGATGTTTGTGTTGATGAGAACTTTATACTGCCCAAGTCTATGCACTTATGTATGATCAGGTTTGTTGATAACACAAGCATTGGAGGAGAAGAGCATTGCACCAAGAACTGATTCCAATATCAGTGCGCGAGGGAGGAGAGGGAGGCATGCGCACAAGTCATTGGAGGGAATCCCCAAGGTCGCGCGAGTAAATCAAGTGCTGCACCAAGACTTCACAAGTATTTGGGTGCAACCCATGTTGGGCCTGCGTGCCACATAGTTGGACCGAACCCTATTGGGTCGGTTTATATCATAGGAGTCGGAGTCGAACCATGTTTGCTGCTGGTTGTGCCGCACCCCCTCCTCTCCTTAAATAGTTGAGGGCTGTGAGTTGTTGAGGTTAGACTATGTTAAAACTAAAACCCTAGAATTCTAGATCGAATTGCTTTAAGCATTCCTCTGAATTTATCCCCACCAATTCGTATCGATCTGGTGGTTCATCTACTGCAAAGTTTGCGTGTTATCTGCTGTTCTATTGGGAATAAGGAGGTACAGGACTATTTCGTAGTCGACGGCTGCGTTGCGCAAGTGTGTAAGGCTGCGAATATCCATAGGGTTCGAATCTGTTGCATTGGCAACGGGGACTAGCCAAGGAGAGATCACAGTGTTCCACAAAGTTATCAAACACCCCCCATCAAGCTCACGAGGAGATCGGGCCGCCCCTTATCATCTTGGTATCAGATTTTCGGGTTTCCTCGGTGAGCAATCCATCCCATAGTTTAGTTTTACTGATTTTCATCCTATCCAGAAAAAGCCTCACAAAAAGATTAGGGTTAGAATTTTTGCCATAGCCTATATAGCACTGAATTTCTTTTTCTAGTTGTTGATCGTTTTCTCTTTGTGTTGCCTTTCTCTCGTGTTTAGGAGTCTAGGTTTCTGCTTCCGTGTTCATCATCTAGTTCGCATCGGAGTCCAACTATCAAAAATCCAAAAAAATTAGTCAATTCGAGTTCAAGTTGGAGTGTAGATCAGTTTCTGCCGCGACACGATTTTTCCTTCTTTTCTCTGCCGCGGCACAAACCCTAGTTCGAGTTGATCTCGGACTCTGCCGCGACATGGTTTTTATTTGTTTTCTCTGCCGCGGCACAAACCCTAGTTCGAGTCGACCTCGGACTCTGCCGCGACATGGTTTTTCTACGTTTTTCCTGCCGCGACACGGTTTTGGCGAGGTTTTTGACAGTTTTAGTCAAACTGGCATAACTTCTGCATACGAACTCCGTTTTCGACGGTCGACCTCTCAAATCGTTCGTCTCGAAAATCTGTATCCAGCCAAACTTACTTCGTGTGTTTACGCCTTCTCGGCAGCCTCGGAATCCCCAAATTCGCTCGGGAACATCGAGTTTTTGGACCTTTTAAGTTTCAGTTTCGGCAAAAACCGAACTTTGTGAGACTTAGACACAGCCTTTCTACAGCAATACTTTTAGGAGCTTACCCATAGGACTAGCGATCCTTTGTGCTCACAGGCTGCTCATAGTTTTGTGTTCTTGTTCATAATTGTGCTTACAAGTTCTGCTTTGCTCCTGTTTCAAGTGTTGGCCATTGAAAAATCCAAAAAAAAAATCAAAAGAGAAAGTAAAAAAAAAGAGAGTTAAAAGAGGCCAAAGTGTGTATTTTTTTTTTTGAGGAACTGATAGTATTACCTTTGTGACACTACTAGTATTTGAGCAATCTTGTGCCTGTTTTCATTGAGCCACTTGCTATTGTCTTTCCAGCGCTTTGCAACACGAGCTATACTCCGCCCATATATCTCTATACTTTTGTGCTCATCCCTAAAAGTTGCATTGCCCCATTTATCTCCACCGTGTGCGTTTCCTTTGTGTCATACGATCAGCACTAGGATTTGTTATTTGGTTTTGTTAGGTATCCAAACCAAGCTCCACCATATACCCTTGCTTGTCGTGTGATAATTTGGACCCTCGGCATTCGCTTTGTTACATCTGTGCACGCACCGTTGTCTACCAGATTGGTAAGTACTTTCTATTCACTTTGGAATGGTAAGATTCACCTTTCTTTCAGTTTGGAGTGAGTTGTGAGAGTATCCACCAAATCCTAATTTTGTTTGCACTAACCCACTAATCATGTCTATGGAGGATGTTGATGTGCAGGCAAGAAAGGACCCCACGGCTGTTGTGCATTGGAACGAGTATGAAGCACTACGTGACACTTTGCAGCGCAAAATCACAACTGAAATTGACCCAATAAATGAGGATCTGCAAAATCTTAGTGTGCAAGTTGATGGAGTTGCAGCCACGGCAGAGGCAACACAAGCTCAAGTCACAACTATACAGTGATGAGGACATCCCTAGTCCTTTATCATTTTCTTCCATCGAGGATGTTGCTGTTCAGGACAAGCCCGATGAAGTGAGGATTGGACCAATGACAAGAGCTCGTGCCAAGCTACTTGGACAACAGGTGAACTCACTCTTAGTTGAATATGATGTTTGTGATAATGAGAATTTTATACTACCTAAGTCTTTGCACTTGTGTATGATTAAGGTTGTTGATAACACACACATTGGAGGAGGGTCCGAGGAGCAGCAAGATTTGGAGTACAACGTCACCTATGGCGCGAGGGAGGAGCGGGAGGAATGCCCAAGGAAGGAAGACGAAGAAGGCCAAGCAGCCCGGTCTGAGGCCGGCCCCAGGCCGGCCAGGCCGGCCATATACCCGAAACGCCCGGCCTCTGAGTCGCTGGAAGGCCAGCCCCAGCCCGGCCTAGCCCGGGCATGTGCCCGAAGCGTCCGGCCTCAGCCCGGCCTCCGCCCGGCCAGGCCGGTTTGCGTGTCATGCAAATCCCAGGCCGGCCTAGCCCCGACCTGGACCCGGCCTGCGCGCCAGATTTCGACCGAACCAGTTTTGGTCGGTTTGTATTCGTTTTTGGGTCAAACCAAACCTTGTTTGAGTCGGTTTGAGTATTTCCCCAGCCCTAGAACTCCTATAAAAGGCTAGGGTCGGCGGCTAGGTCAAGGGCAGACCATGTTTTGATTAAAAACCCTAGATTGGATTGCTAAGCATTCATCTATACTAGAATTCCTCTTTGCTTCGATCGGGAATTCACCCCTCCACTTTGTTTCGATCTGGAGGTTATTGCTACCAAAGTTTTAGTGTGATCTGTTGTTCCACTGGGAATTAGTAGATTGCAGAAACCGCTTCGTGGTCGGCGGCTACGTTGCATCGGTGTGAGGCGTCGCGAATATCCATTGGGTTGAAGAGCTGTTGCATTGGCAACAGGGGAGCAGCCGGAGAGTTCGTCGGAATCTCGCAAGTTACCTACATCATCATCCATCTACCACCACTCACTGAGAAGATCGGGCCACCCCATATCATCTTGGTATCAGATTTCCAGCTTTTACTCGGTGAGCATCCACAAATTCCCGTAGATTTACTGTTTTTCGTCCTATCCAGAAAAAGCCAAAAATATTAGGGTTAGTTTTCGCCATAGCCTTAGATTACATCTTTAAGACAAGTTCTAGTTGCTGGTCGTTTTCCTTTTGCGTATCTTGTATCGTTGCCAAGTTCGAATTGAAATCGGAATCCTGCCGCGCGTCCTGCCGCGGCACGGTTTCGGTCGATTTTCTCTGCCGCGACACCAATTTCTACAGTTTTAGTAAAACGGCCATAACTTTTGCATACGAACTCCGTTTTGGACGATCGACCCCTCAAATCGTTTGTCTCGAAAAGTTCTATCCAACCAAACTCACTTCGCCTATTTACATCTTCTCGGCGATATCGGATTCCCCAAATTCGTCTGGGAATATTGAGTTTTTGGCCTTTGAAGTTTTAGTTTCGGCAAAAACCGAACTTTTTGGTGAAAAACATAGACACAACCTTTCTACAGCCCGTGATAGGAGCTTACCCAAATAAGACTAGCAATGTTTTGTGCTCACAGGCTACTCTTGGACGTGTGTCTTGTTGCTTTTCAAGTTGTTGGTCATAAATAGTTAAAAAAAAAGAGAAGAGAAGAGAGATAAAAGTGCAAGTTTTCTGTATATTTTGGTGACACTGCTAGTCCTTGAGCAATCGTGTGCCTGTTAATCTGAGCTACTTGCTAGTGTCTTTCTAGTGCTTTGTGACATCCTTGTTCATAGTTGCATTGCCTAGTTTATCTCCATCGTGTGAGTTTCCTTTGTGTTTTACGATCAGCACTAGGGTTTGCCTTTTGGTGTAGGTAGGAATCCCAACCAAGCTCCACAAAAAAATACCCTGGTTTTGTTGTGTAACACTTTGAGACCCATAATATTCGCTTCACCCCATCCGTGCACATTCTGTCCATACAAGTGGTAAGCTATACTATTCACTTTGGAATAGTAAGATACACAATTTCTTTTGGTTTGAGTGAGCTGAGAGTTTTCCACATACATATTTCTATATACCCTTGTGTGCACTAATCACTTCTTCAGGAGATGAGGATGATGGTGTTGTGAGGCAAAATAAGGAAGACAATGCTCCTGTTTGTTGGGCCGAATATGAAGCTCTTCAGCACTCAATGTGACAGGCTACAAGCAGATTTGACTGCTACGGATATTAATGTTGACAATGTGCTACAAACAGCAACTGAGTCTGCAGCTACCTTGGCAGCGATTCAGAATTTTATTGGTGCATCGAACCATGCCGTGCGAGTGTTGACGCAGCGAAATGAGCAACCTGTTGATGATGCAAGTGTTCATGGTGATCACGGTGTTGATTTTGATGTTCAGGAGGATGATAAGCAAGCTGCTGCTCATCGTGAGAGGTTGCAACGGCAACAACAACCACAACCACATGCTAATGGTGGACGTGGAGGTGGCCGAGGTGGTGCTGTACCTCCTGGTCTTCGATTGCCTGCAGGAATTAGTTCTTGCCTGTTCTTCGATTGCCTGCAGGAATTAGACCTTAGTTGGTTTGGTCGATTGTGCTTCGGCGCTATCATAAACCTTCCCGGAGTTGGTGTAGAGATTGCTAAGGCGCAGCGTCCTCACACGTTTGTTGATGAGGAAATCCCTAGTCCTTTACCATTTTCTTCCATTGAGGATGTTGCTGTTCAAGACAAGCCCAATGAAGTGAGGATTGGACCAATGACAAGAGCCCGTGCCAAGTTACTTGGACAACAGGTGAACCCACTCTTAATTGAATATGATGTTTGTGCTAATGAGAACTTTATACTACCTAAGTCTATGCACTTGTGTATGATCAGGTTTGTTGATAACACAAACGTTGGAGGAGGGCCGGAGGAGCAGCAAGAATACGAACACAACATCACCTATGGCGCGAGGGAGGAGCGGGAGGACTGCGCAAGGAAGGAAGAGGAAGGATTCAGACAGCCCGGCCTTGGGGCCGGCCTCCGCCCGGCAAGGCCGGCCATGTGCCAGAAGCTCCCAGCCTCCAACACACCCAAGGCCGGTTCACCACCCAAAGGACCCGACCTCCACAGAAGACAAGGCCGGCTCAGCCCGGCCTAGGCCGGGCACACTACCGAAGCGACCGGCCTTCATGCCGGCCTCCAACCCGGCCTAGGCCGGCAGGACTGTCATGCAAATCTTAGGCCGGCCTCCAGCCCGGCAAGGCCGGCTTCGACCCGGCCTGCGCGCCAGTTTTTCGGCCGAACCCACTTTTTGGGTCGGTTTGTACCTGTTTGAGTCCGAACCAAGTTAGGTTTTGAGGCTAGGTCGGTTGGCTCCCTTAAATAGCTAAGGCCGGCGGCTAGAATAGGGTTAGACCACGTTTTTGCTTAAAACCCTAGATTGGATTGCTACAAGCATTCATCTTTCGCCGTGTTCCTCTTTATTGCGATCAGGAATACAACCCCTCCACTTTGTTTCGATCTGGAGGTTATTGCTACCAAAGTTTGAGTGTGATCTATTGTTCCATTGGGAATTAGTGGATTGCAGAAACTGCTTCGTGGCCGACGGCTACGTTGCATCGGTGTGAGGCATCGCGAATATCCATTGGGTTGAAGAGCTGTTGCATTGGCAACAGGGGAGCAGCCGGAGAGTTCGTTGGAATCTCGCAAGTTACCCATCATCATCATCCATCAACCACCACTCATTGAAAAGATCGGGCCACCCCTTATCATCTTGGTATTAGATTTCCAGTGTTTACTTGGTGAGCATCCACAAATCCCCGTAGATTTACTGTTTTTGGTTCTATCCAGAAAAGGCCAAAAAATATTAGGGTTAGTTTTTGCCATAGCCTTAGATTACATCTTTAAGTCAAGTTCTAGTTGCTGGTCGTTTTCCTTTTGCGTATCTTGTATCATTGCCGAGTCGAATTGAAATCAGAATCCTGCCGTGCGTCCTGCCGCGGCACAGTTTCGGTCGTTTTTCTCTGCCGCGACACCGATTTTCACAGTTTTAGTAAAACGGCCATAACTTTTGCATACGAACTCCGTTTTCGACATTCGACCACTCATATCGTTCGTATCGAAAATTTCTATCCAACCAAACTCGCTTCGCCTGTTTACATCTTTTCGGCAGTCTCGGAATCCCCAAATTCGTCCGGGAACATCGAGTTTTTGGCCTTTGAAGTGTCAGTGTCGGCAAAAACCGAACTTTTTGGTGAAAACAGCCTTTCTATAGCACGTTATAGGAGCTTACCCATATAAGACTAGCTACGTTTTGTGCTCACAGGCTGCTCTTGGACGTGTGTCTTGTTGATTTTCAAGTTGTTGGTCATAAATAGTAAAAAAAAGGAGATAGTTTAAAAAAAAGGAGAAGAGAGATAAAAGTGCGAGTTTTCGGTATATTTTGGTGACACTGCTAGCCCTTGAGCAATCGTGTGCCTGTTAATCTGAGCTACTTGCTAGTGTCTTTATAGTGCTTTGTGACATCCTTGTTCACAGTTGCATTGCCCAGTTTATCTCCACCGTGTGAGTTTCCTTTGTGTTTTACGATCAGCACTAGGGTTTGCCTTTTGGTGTAGTTAGGTATCCCTACCAAGCTCCACAAAAATACCCTGGTTTTGTTGTGTAACACTTTGAGACCCATAATATTCGCTTCACCCCATCCGTGCACGTTCTGTCCATACAAGTGGTAAGCTATACTATTCACTTTGGAACGGTAAGATACACAATTTCTTTTGGTTTGAGTGAGTTGAGAGTTTTCCACATACATATTTCTATATACCCTTGTGTGCACTAATCATGTCTTCAGGAGATGAGAATGATGGTATTGTGAGGCAAAAGAAGGACGGCAACGCTCCTGTTTGTTGGGCCGAATATGAAGCTCTTCGAGATCACCTGACACGTCAGTTCAGCACTCAATGTGACAGGCTACAAGCAGATTTGACTGCTACGGATATTAAGGTTGACAATGTGCTACAAACGGCAACTGAGTCTGCAGCTGCCTTGGTAGCGATTCAGAATTCTATTGGTGCATTGAACCGTGCCGTGCGAGTGTTGACGCAGCGAAATGAGCAACATGTTGATGATGCAAGTGTTCATGGTGATCACGGTGTTGATTTTGATGGTGAGGAGGATGATGAGCAAGCTGCTGCTCGTCGTGAGAGGTTGCAACGGCAACAACAACCACAACCACATGCTAATGGTGGACGTGAAGGTGGCCGAGGTGGTGCTGTACCTCCTGGTCGTGGATTTGCGCCTCTTGGTGCGCGCCGTATGCTTGGCGACAATTTTGGTCATGCAGTCAACCGTGATGATGATAGCATTGGTAAGCCCAAATTCAGTATTCCCAAGTTTGAAGGTTCCGTTGATGTGGAAGAATATATTAACTGGGAGTTGAAGATGGAGCAACTTTGGTGTTTGCATGACTACACTGAAGATAGAAAGATCAAACTTGCATCTTCTGAGTTCGACGGCTATGCTTTGCTATGGTGGGACGGTCTTGTGAGTGCTAGGCGTGAAGCAAATGATGTACCTATTTTATCTTGGCGAGAGATGAAGGCGGAGATGCGTCATCGTTTTGTTCCTCGCAATTACATTCGTTCTTTGTATGATAAGTTGCAGAATTTGAAGCAAGGTACCAAGTCCGTTGATGAGTACTATAAGGAGATGGAGTTGATCATGCAGCGTGCTAAAGTGCGGGAAGAACCTGAACAAACTATGCAGCGTTTCCTTTCAGGTTTGAGCTTTAACATCAAGAGAATTGTGCGTCATCATCAATATGGCGATGTACAAGATTTGTTGCATCAGGCACGTGAAGCTGAGTTACAGTTGGCCGAAGATGCCAAATACGCTCCTCATTCTTCTTATGGGCGAGGTGGTTCTTCATCACGAACGACACCTAGTGCGGTGCCGTCTAGTCCTGCTCCTAGTTTTCGTGGTGTTGCTCCTTCAAAGTCAGTCTCGGTTGCCCCTAATGCCAAGCAATCACCACAACCTGCTGCAAGTGCTACTGGCTCTTCCAATTCTACAGCTCGTACACGTGATATGAATTGTCATACGTGTGGAGGCAAGGGTCACTTCAAGCGTGAGTGTCCAAACAAGAAGGTCATGTTGATCAATGAGGAGACCGGTGAGTATGAGAGTGGTGATGAGATTGACCCTAATGCTGAGTTTGAGGAGGACAATGAAGATGAGTTGTATTATGCGGATGCCGAGCATTTAGCATCTATTGTGTGCATGCCCAAGGTGCTGAGTGTGGCCCCTAGTTCTTCGGAGCAGCGATGCAATTTGTTTCAAACAAGGGCTGCAATTGGCAATGGACGTTCTTGCAAGGTAATCATTGATGGTGGCAGCTACCGCAATTTAGCTAGCAAAGAGCTCTGTCAAAAACTGAATCTGAAATACTTGCCACATCCCTATCCTTATTTTATTCAGTGGCCAAGTGAAAGTGGGGAGATGAAGGTTAATCACATGGTACAAGTTGAGTTTCAGATTGGGCCTTACAAGGATATCGTGGAGTTTGACGTGGTTCCAATGATGATGTAGGGGGTTGGCCCGATCTTCACGGATTTGAGGGGAAAAGGGGATGAACACGAAGAACACGGAGGGGTAACGAGGAAGATTCGTGGGCAAAACACAAGGATAACTAGCAAATCCTGCTGAGAACTCCACCCAACAACAAACCCTCAAAAAGGTAGCCTTTGGATCGAAGAATCAAAGCCAAACTTACTCTTGTTGAAACCGATTGCTCTTACTGGCCGGTCCACCGATCCAATAGAATCACCGCAGTGAAAGATTGGTTTGCACTACTAGAGATACCTCAGTGAAAGAGTAGCAACAACAAGAGATTCATCATCCTCCTCGGAGGAACCCATCACGGGAAGGAGCAATGCTCAACTCTAGTTCATTCTTCTCTATCATCTTGGACCTTCTCTTGGTCATCTCCTTGACTCCATTGTGGGTCATCATCCGGGTGGATCCTGAGTATGCACAAGGTACCGGCATGAAGTAGCAAACCATTCAAAGGAAGGTCGAGATCACACATCGAGAGGAGCGAGGTCACCTTTTCATGAAGAGCCTTGACTCTTGATCTTGTCATTGGGCCATTTGGCGTGGTGTCCATGGTGTTGTCACAACTTGGCAAGCAAGGAGCTATGTGAGAAACTCAACTTGACGTACAAGAAGCACCCCAATCCTTACCATGTGCAATGGCTTAGTGACTCCGGCACCATGAAGATCCAACACACGGTTCAAGTATCCTTCAAGATTGGCTCTTACGAGGACACGGTGGATTGTGATGTGGTACCAATGTCAGTTTGCCACTTACTTCTTGGCCGCCCTTAGCAATTTGACAAGGCCGCTACTCATGATGGGCGCACCAACTACTATAGCTTCAAATGGAACAATAAGATCCTAGTGCTCCGCCCAATGACTCCAAGCCAAATTATCGCTGACAATGCCAAGACAATTGTAAGAGCGCAAGAAAAACAATCCCCTAGTGAGTTGAGTGGTGAGAGAGCGAACCACATTCACGTGAGTGAGAGCCACAAGCCAAATATGAGTGAGAAAGGGAAAAGAGTGAGTCCCGGCGTAGTCTTGTTAGCCACCAAAAGTGAGATGAGAGAAGTGAGAGCAAACCCATCCACTTTCCACTTCGTGCTCCTATGCAAGTTCCTCCGTCTATGTTGTCTATTTTGCAGGAATTCAAAGATGTCTTTCCGGATGAGCTACCTCAAGTACTTCCTCCCCTCCGTGGAATCGAGCATCGCATCGACCTCATTCCCGGCACCCCTCTACCCAATAGAGCGCCATACCGCACCAACCCCGAGGAGACAAAGGAGATCGAGCGCCAAATTCAAGAACTCCTCGCCAAGGGACATGTTCGTGAAAGCTTGAGTCCGTGCGCCGTTTCGGTCATCCTCGTCCCCAAGCAAGACGACACACTCCGAATGTGCATGGATTGCCGTCCCATCAACAATATCACGGTGAGGTATCGACATCCTATCCCACGACTTGATGACATGCTAGATGAGCTTAGTGGTGCCACTATCTTCTCCAAAATTGATTTGAAAAGTGGCTATCACCAAATCCGTATGCATGAAGGAGATGAATGGAAAACCGCATTTAAAACAAAACTTGGTCTTTATGAGTGGCTTGTCATGCCCTTTGGTCTTTCCAATGCTCCTTCAACATTTATGCGTCTTATGAATCACGTCTTGCGCGCTTTCATTGGCAAGTTTGTGGTTGTCTACTTTGATGACATCCTTGTTTATAGCAAATCTTTGCATGAACATGTCGACCATGTGAAGCAAGTTTTGTTGGCCCTTCGTAATGCTTCGCTTTTTGCCAACCTCAAGAAATGCACCTTTTGCACCGACAAGCTTGTGTTTTTGGGTTATGTAGTTTCTTCCAAATGGATTGAAGTTGACACCTCTAAGATTGAGGCAATCACAAATTGGCCACCGCCAACTAATCTTGCTCAACTTCGTAGCGCCCTTGGTTTGTTTGGGTTTTACCGCCGCTTTGTGAAAGATTTTAGCACAATTGCTTGCCCCTTGAATGAGCTTACCAAAAAGAATGTACCCTTCATTTGGGGCAATGCTCAAGAATCGGCTTTCAATGAACTCAAGAAGAGATTGACCGAAGCTCCTTTACTTGCTTTGCCGGATTTCTCCAAAACCTTTGAACTTGAGTGTGACGCTAGTGGCCTTGGCATCGGTGGCGTCCTCATGCAATGTGGCCGTCCCGTTGCCTATTATAGCGAAAAACTTGATGGTGCTCGCCTAAACTACCCAATCTACGACAAGGAACTCTATGCCTTAGAGCAACCCTAGCCGTTGTGCCCCCCAGCACACTTTGCCGGTGGCTCCTGGGGGGGCGCCGGCGTATTTTTTTTCCTTGGGGAGACTAGTTTTGCCAGCCGCACCCCCACCCCACGAATTGCAGAGCACGCGTGGCCGTCATGCTCGCCGTCGTCTCCGATCGTCCCCGAGGCCGTCATGCTCGCCGTCGTCTCCGATCATCCCAAGACAAACCGAGGCCACTGTGAGCTCCGCCTTGACCTCCTCTCTCTCCTCGTCGAGCATCGCATGCCGGGACGCCAAGAGTAGCGCGAATCGGGCCGTCTTCCCCGCGGCCGGCCGAGCTCGCCGCCATCGATTCCGACGCCGTCCGGCCTTCCCTACCGCCGTCGACCCCGCCATCGCGCTCCTGGTGAGATTACGGTGCTCACGCTGGCGTCCGCGCCCCTCTCGCTAGCATCCGCGCGCTGGCTGCTCTGCTTGCTCTCCTCGCGCAGCCGCCTGGCGCGCGCGCGCTTGCGCGGCAGCATGCGCACGCGGATGGCCTGGATCTTGGCGTCGACGGCGTCGCGGAGGTGGCGGAGGCTGTCGGGGCATCCGTCGTCGCTGGCGGGGCAGTCCATGACGCCGGGGAAGTTGAGGTCGCCATGGAGCTTGTACGCGGCGCGGTCGTAGGCGTGCGTGGCGGTCTCGGGCAAGTCGTAGGTGCCGAGCCAGACGCGCACCCACTGCCGCTGCCGCACGCCGCGGTACGTCTTGGTCTTGGGAGTAGTAGACGCTGGAGCCGAGCGGCGGGATGGTGATGGGGGGCGGGAGGTGGGAGAAGACGGTGTCCAGCGCACCGGCGCCGCCTGGGGAGAGGAGCTGGTGGAGGGAAGCACGGGCGTGGTAGGTGGAAATAAAAAAAGAGAGAGGAGAGAGGAGAGAGAGGGGAGAGAGGAGGCTGACAGTGGGTCTCTGCATGTAAAAAGGACTCGCTGGCTCCCCCAGGCGAAACCCAGCAGGTTGGGTTTGGCTTGGGTTCGCCGGCGTATTTTTTTCATCTTATCCGGCGAAAAACGAGCTCCTGGGGGCGCGACTGGGAATATTTTTGTACGCCGGTGTACAAAAAGTGCTCCTGGGGGGGCTGCTGGGGGGCTGGCTGGAGTTGCTCTTAGTCCGTGTTTTGGAAGTGTGGCAACACTACCTTTGGCCTAAAGAGTTTGTTATCCATTCCGATCATGAATCATTGAAATATTTGAAAACCCAAGCCAATTTGAACAAAAGGCATTCCAAATGGGTTGAATTCATCGAGTCTTTTCCCTATGTGGTGAAGTACAAAAAAGGCAAGGACAATATAGTTGCGGATGCTCTTTCCCGCAAGATGATCTTACTCACCCAACTTGAAATCAACGTTTTGGGTCTTGATGACCTTAAAGAACTCTATGCTTCCGATTCTTTCTTTGGTCCTATCTTTACCAAGTGCACAATTGACAAAGGATGCGATGATTTGTACTTGCACAAGGGTTTCTTGTTTAAGGCTAACAAACTATGCATTCCCGAGTCCTCGCTCCGTTTGTTACTTCTACAAGAATCACATAGTGGAGGCCTCATGGGACACTTTGGACGTGACAAGACACTCGCCATGCTATCTACACACTACTTTTGGCCAAGGATGATGCGTGATGTGGAGCGCTTGGTGCGCCGTTGCCCAACTTGCCTCAAAGCTACGTCCACGTTGAACTCTCATGGTCTTTATATGCCTTTACCAATACCACACACACCTTGGTCCGACATTAGCATGGATTTCGTCTTAGGATTACCTCGAACAAAAAATGGCAAAGATTCAATATTTGTTGTTGTCGATCGCTTCTCTAAAATGGCACACTTTATTCCTTGCAATAAGACCAACGATGCTTCACACATTGCAACTTTGTTCTTTAGGGAAATTGTTCGTCTACATGGAGTGCCGAAGACCATTGTTTCGGACCGAGATGTCAAGTTCACAAGCTACTTTTGGAAGGCATTGATGGCAAAGCTAGGAGTCAAGCTCCTCTTCTCCACCGCTTACCACCCAGAAACTGATGGCGAAACTGAGGTGGTGAATCGAAGCTTATCAACTCTCCTTCGCGCATTAATCAAGCCAAACCTCAAAGGCTGGGAGGAATGCATACCGCACGCCGAGTTCGCCTACAACCGTGCCTCCCACCGGGCAACCAAACGAAGCCCGTTCGAGGTTGTCTATGGGTTCAACCCCAACACCGCCCTAGACATCCTCCCACTTCCTCTACACGAGCGCACCGACATGGACGTCGACAAAAGAGCCGACTACATGAAGACATTACATGAGTCAACACGAGCAACTCTAGAGGAGCACACAAAGCGCCAAGCTACCAAGATCAACAAGTTGAAGAAGCCCATGGTATTCGAAGAAGGAGATCTTGTGTGTCTACACCTCCGCAAGGACCGTTTTCCGGATGAAAGAAAATCCAAGCTTGCTCCTCGCGGTGACGGACCTTTCAAAGTGCTCAAGCGTATCAACGACAACGCATACAAGATCGACATCCCAACCTCAAAGTACTTGGTGCATGACACGTTCAACGTCGCTGACCTATCCCCTTTCCACGGAGATGCAAGCGTTCAAGAGGATGACGAGTCGAAGACGACTCTTTCCGAAGGGGGGGGGGAGATGATGTAGCCCCACATGTGGACAACACCATGGACACCACGCCAAATGGCCCAATGACAAGATCAAGAGTCAAGGCTCTTCATGAAAAGGTGACCTCGCTCCTCTCGATGTGTGATCTCGACCTTCCTTTGAATGGTTTGCTACTTCATGCCGGTACCTTGTGCATACTCAGGATCCACCCGGATGATGACCCACAATGGAGTCAAGGAGATGACCAAGAGAAGGTCCAAGATGATAGAGAAGAATGAACTAGAGTTGAGCGTTGCTCCTTCCCGTGATGGGTTCCTCCGAGGAGGATGATGAATCTCTTGTTGTTGCTACTCTTTCACTGAGGTGTCTCTAGTAGTGCAAACCAATCTTTCCCTTGTGGATTCTATTGGATCGGTGGACCGGCCGGTAAGAGAAATCAGTTTCATTAAGCGTGTTGTTGACTTGGGTTTTGGGATCCGGAGGCTGCTCCGTTGGGGGTTTGTTGCCGGGTGATTCTCCCTTGTAGGCTTCACGAGTTATCCCCACGATTTGCCCTTTTTCCCCCGTTTCCCCTCCGTGTTCATCGTGTTCTTCGTGTTCATCCACTTTTCCCCCTCAAATCCGTGAAGATCGGGCCAACCCCCTACATCAAATGACCGTGTGTCACTTGTTGTTGGGACGTCCTTGGCAGTTTGATAGAGATGTGCGCCACAATGGGAGAGCAAATACCTATCAGCTCAATTGGCATGCCAAGGAGGTGATGTTGCGGCCTATGACACCTCAAGAGATAGTAAATGAATCTTGCCAAAAAGTGGAAGTTAACATTGAGGCTGAGCGTGAGAGATTAGCTAGGCGAGAGACTCCACCTTCGGTGAGCGAGAGCCACAAGCCAAATTTGAGTGGTAAAAAGAAAAGTGAGGGAGAAAACAAAATAGTAATGTTAGCCACCAAATCTGATTTGAGAGAGTTTCGTGAGGATCCCACTCTAGTACCTCTTCTGCTTGTGTGCAAGGGGGACATTCTTGTTTCTAACGACATGACCCCTCTCTCTATTGGTGTTTCTAATGTTTTGTAGGATTTTGGTGACGTTTTTCCGGAGGAAGTGCCCGCTGGTTTGCCTCCATTTCGGGGTATTGAACATCAAATTGACTTGATTCCCGGAGCAACACTTCCAAACCGAGCTCCCTATAGGACCAACCCGGAGGAGACAAAGGAGATACAGCGAGAAGTTCAAGAGCTTCTTGACAAAGGGTATATTCGTGTGAGCTTAAGCCCTTGTGCTGGTCCTGTCATTTTGGTTCCTAAGAAAGATGGTACTTGGCGCATGTGCGTAGATTGTAGAGCGATAAATAACATCACTATTTGTTATAGACACCCTATTCCCCGTTTGGATGACATGTTAGACAAATTAAGTGGTGTTGTTATTTTCTCTAAAATTGATTTGCGTAGTGGTTATCATCAAATTAGGATGAAAGAAGGAGATGAATGGAAAACTGCCTTTAAAACAAAATTCGGTTTATATGAGTGGTTAGTGATGCCTTTTGGTTTAACTAATGCACCTAGTACTTTCATGAGATTGATGAATCATGTTTTGAGGCATTTCATTGGTAAATTTGTAGTAGTCTATTTTGATGATATATAGATTTATAGCTGCAATGAATCTGAACATACTGATCATATTAGACAAGTTTTGCAAGTGTTGCGTGATAATAAGCTATATGGTAATCTTGGTAAATGCACTTTTTTGCAAAGATAAGGTCATATTTCTGGGTTTTGTTGTTTCTAAGAATGGAGTTGAGGTTGATGAATCTAAAATTGAAGCAATTAAAAATTGGCCTATTCCCATGAATATTAGTCAAATGTGAAGCTTTCTTGGTCTTGCTGGATTTTATAGACGTTTTGTGAAAGACTTCGGTTCTATTGCTGCACCTTTGAATGATTTAACAAAAAAAGGTGTTGAGTTTGTGTGGGGCGCAGCCCAAGATGCCGCTTTTGATGAGCTGAAACGTCGTTTAATTTCTGCACCTTTGCTTATGCTTCCTAATTTCAATAAGCAATTTGATATTGAATGTGATGCTAGTGGCATTGGAATAGGAGGTGTGTTGATGCAAGAGGGTAAACCAATTGCATATTTTTCGAAGAAATTAAATGGTGCCCAATTGAACTATCCTGTTTATGATAAAGAATTGTATGCACTTGTTCGTGTTCTTGAGGTTTGGCAACATTATTTGTGGCCAAAAGAATTTATCATACATTCTTATCATGAAGCTTTGAAATATTTGAAGTGCCAATCTAACTTGAATAAACGTCATGCTAAATGGGTTGAGTTCATTGAATCCTTCCCATACATTATTAAGTATAAGAAAGGCAAAGATAACGTGGTTGCTGATGCACTCTCTAGGAAAAGCATGCTTTTGACACATTTGGATGTTCAAGTTCCTGGTTTAGAGAGTTTGCGTGATTTATATGCTAATGATACTGATTTTTCCATGCCTTTTGCTAAGTGTTCTGCTGTGAATGCTTGGGAAAAATACCATATGCATGATGGATACTTGTTTAGAGCTAACAAGTTATGTGTGCCAGAATCGTCCGTGCGTTTGTTGTTGTTGCAGGAATCGCATGGTGGCGGTCTGATGGGACACTTTGGACGTGAGAAGACGTTACTGATGTTGGCTGATCACTTTTATTGGCCAAGGATGAGGCGGGATGTGGACAGGTTTGTTAAGCGTTGCATCACTTGCAACAAGGCAAAGTCCAAGTTGAAGCCTCAAGGTTTGTATACTCCTCTTCCTGCACCTACAACTCCATGGGAGGACATAAGCATGGATTTTGTGTTAGGATTGCCTAGAACCAGGAGAGGACATGATTCTATTTTTGTGGTAGTGGATCGTTTTTCTAAGATGTCACACTTTATTGCCTGCCACAAAAGCGACGATGCGTCCCAAGACGATTGTTTCTGATCGAGACGTCAAGTTGATGAGTTACTTTTGGAAGACACTTTGGGGCAAGCTAGGAATGAAGGTGCTGTTCAGTACCACTTGTCATCCCCAAACTGATGGCCAAACGGAGGTGGTGAATCGCACACTATCAACATTGCTACGAGCCATGATCAAGAAGAACTTGCGTGAGTGGGAAGATTGTTTGCCGCATCTGGAGTTTGCATATAGCAGGGCGGTACATTCTACCACACAATTATGTCCGTTTGAAGTGGTGTATGGTTTCAAACCCATTACTCCGCTTGATTTGCTGCCGCTTCCATTACATGAGAGAGTCAACATGGAAGCATCGAAGCGTGCAGATTTTGTGAGGAAGATACATGAGAAGACTAAAGAGGCAATTGAGAAGAAAGGCAAGTACAATGCAGCTCGTGTAAACAAGAAGAGAAAGGAGGTGGTCTTTCAGCCCGGCGACATGGTTTGGGTGCACTTTCGTAAAGAAAGATTTCCTGTTCAGCGCAAGTCCAAGTTGATGCCGCGGGGTGATGGTCCATTCAAGGTTCTTGCCAAGATAAATGATAATGCATACAAGATAGATCTTCCTACAACTGAGTTTGGTGTCAGTAATAATTTCAATGCTGCTGATTTGATGCCATATGCTGGAGAAGACCTTGACACGTCAAGTTCGACGCCTTTTCAAGGGGGGGGGGGAGGATGATGAGGACATCCCTAGTCCTTTATCATTTCTTCCATCGAGGATGTTGCTGTTCAGGACAAGCCCGATGAAGTGAGGATTGGACCAATGACAAGAGCTCGTGCCAAGCTACTTAGACAACAGGTGAACTCACTCTTAGTTGAATATGATGTTTGTGATAATGAGAATTTTATACTACCTAAGTCTTTGCACTTGTGTATGATTAAGGTTGTTGATAACACACACATTGGAGGAGGGTCCGAGGAGCAGCAAGATTTGGAGTACAACGTCACCTATGGCGCGAGGGAGGAGCGGGAGGAATGCGCAAGGAAGGAACACGAAGAAGGCCAGGCAGGCCGGCCAGGCCGGCCATGTACCCGAAACACCCGGCCTCCGAGTCGCTGGAAGGCCGGCCCCAGCCCGGCCTAGGCCGGGCATGCACCCGAGCCGGCCGGCCTCAGCCTGGCCTCCGCCCGGCCAGGGCAGTTTGCGTGTCATGCAAATCCCAGGCCGTCCTAGCCCCGGCCTAAGCCCGTCCTGGACCCGGCCTGCGCGCCAGATTTGGACTGAACTAGTTTTGGTTGGTTTGTATTCGTTTTTGGGTCAAACCAAACCCTGTTTGAGTCGTTTTGAGTGTTTCCCCAGCCCTAGAACTCCTATAAAAGGCTAGGGCCAGTGGCTAGGTCAAGGGCAGACCACGTTTTGATCAAAAACCCTAGATTGGTTTGCTAAGCATTCATCTATACTAGAATTCCTCTTTGCTTCGATCGGGAATTCACCCCTCCACTTTGTTTCGATCTGGAGGTTATTGCTACCAAAGTTTGAGTGTGATCTGTTGTTCGACTGGGAACTAGTAGATTGCAGAAACAGCTTCGTGGTCAGCGGCTACGTTGCATCGTGTGAGGCGTTGCGAATATCCATTGGGTTGAAGAGCTGTTGCATTGGCAACAGGGGAGCAGCCGGAGAATTCGTCGGAATCTCGCAAGTTAGCTACATGATCATCCATCTACCACCGCTAACTGAGAAGATCGGGCCACCCCATATCATACAGACTTCCATTGATGCATTGACACAGCAATTCGCGGAGCTGCGTACATTTTTTCAACAACACCGAGCTGCAGGTGATGATCATAGTGTCAATGGCGAAGATGAACTTGCTGCTGATAGCCAGGGCGACAACCAAGAACAGCTCGGCCGTGGAGATGGTTGAGGTGCTCGAGGACGTGGTGGCCGCGGTGATGCTGGACTAGGACGAGGTTTTGCTCCTATTGGTGCACGACGGCACCTCGATTTTCCTGCTGCACCACAGAATAGAGAGGATGACAGGCTGGGCAAGCCTAAATTCTCTATCCCACAATTTACGGGGTCTCCTGATGTTGAAGAGTATCTCATTTGGGAGCTGAAGATAGAAAAATTGTGGAGGTTACATGACTATACAGAGGACAGAAAAATCAAGTTGGCATCCTCTGAATTTGATGGTTATGTATTGCGTTGGTGGGATCACCTTGTTCGTACCAGGGAAGAAGATGGAGAGCTACCTATTGTTACATGGAGAACTATGAAAGCAGTGATGAGGGACAGATTTGTTCCACACAATTACATTCATTCTCTTTATGATAAGCTGCAGCAATTGAGGCAAGGTACCAAGACCGTGATAGAATATTTCCAAGAGATGGAGGTGATCATGCAACGTGCTCGTGTTCGTGAACATCCAGAGAAGACCATGCAGCGGTTCCTAGTAGGTTTGCAATTTAAAATCAAGAGCATCGTTAGACATCACCAATACCATGATATGAACGACTTGCTACATCATGCACTTGAGGCTGAGGCACAGCTAGCCGAAGAAGCACAATTTTCAGCACGTGCTACAACTAGTAGTAGGTTTACTCAACCTGCTGCAAGCACGCCACAGCAGTCCAATAATTCCAATTTTCGTGGCAATTCTTCAAGCAAGCAAGATTCCGGTGTTTCAAGAGCAAAGACAGCTGCACAACCTGCTGCTATTGCTGCTGGTTCCTCAATTTCTACAGGCCGAAACAGGGACATGAAGTGTCACACTTGTGGAGGCAAAGGGCACTTCAAGAAAGAGTGTCCGAACAAGAAAGTTATGATCATCAATGAGGACAATGAGTATGAAACCGGTGATGATGCTGATCCAGATTCTGCGGATTTGGATGATGATGGGTATTCAAGTGATGGTGCCCTTGATGCTTATGCCACACATTTTCCCACTATTGTTTGTTCTCAAAACACTCTACATGTGAAGCAAATTTATGAAGATCAACGTTGTAATCTTTTTCAAACCAAGGCTGTAGTTGGTCCTCAGATGGCTGCAAGGTTATAGTGGATGGTGGCAGCTGCAGAAATTTGGCAAGCAAGGATCTTTGCGCTAAACTGAAGCTCAAGTATATACCACACCCCAATCTATATTATATTCAGTGGTTGAGCGACAAAGGGGAGATGAAGGTCAGCTATATGGTGCGTGTGGAATTTCAAATTGGACCGTATAAAGACACCATTGAGTGTGATGTGGTGCCCATGTCGGCGTGTCATCTTTTGTTGGGTCGGCCATGGCAGTTTGATCGCAATGTTCAGCACAATGGGCGAGCCAACACATATCACTTGAATTGGCATGGGAGAGATATTACTATGAGGCCCATGACACCGCAGCAAATTGTAAATGAATCTCGTCAAAAAACAGAAGTGAATTTACAAAAAGAGAGTGAGAGAGTAGATAGACGAGAGCATACTACTTCAGTGAGTGAGAGCCACAAGCCACATATGAGTGAACAGAAAAATGAGGGAAAGAGTCTTCTAGTCATGTTAGCCACCAAATCAGATTTGAGAGAGTTTCGTGAGGATCCCACTCAAGTCCCTATTGTGCTTATGTGCAAGGGCAAAATTCTAGATTCTAACGACATGACCCCTCTTCCTCTTGATGTTTCTCATGTGTTCAGGAATTTGGCGATGTGTTTCCGGAGGAGGTACCCGCTGGTTTGCCACCATTGAGGGGTATTGCGCATCAAATTGACTTGATTCCAGGAGCATCTTTGCCAAACCGAGCCCCCTACCGCACCAACCCCGATGAAACAAAGGAGAGACAGCGACAAGTAAAAGAACTTCTTGATAAAGGTTATGTGAGAGTAAGCCTAAGTCCTTGTGCTGTTCCTGTTATTTTGGTTCCTAAGAAAGATGGTACTTGGCGCATGTGTGTAGATTGTAGAGCAATTAACAACATCACTATAAGATATCGTCATCCAATTCCACGTTTAGATGACATGCTTGATGAATTAAGTGGTGCTGCTTCGTTCTCTATAATTGACTTGCGTAGTGGATATCATCAAATTAGGACGAAAGAAGGGGATGAGTGGAAAACTGCCTTTAAAACGAAATTTGGTTTATATGAGTGGTTAGTCATGCCTTATGAGTGGTTAGAATGCACCTAGCACGTTCATGAGATTAATGAATCATGTTTTAAGGCAATTTATTGGCAAGTTTGTGGTTGTGTACTTTGATGATATATTAATTTACAGCCGCAATGAATCTGAGCATAGTGATCATATTAGACAAGTTTTGCAAGTGCTACGTGATAATAAACTGTATGGTAATCTTTCTAAGTGCACTTTTTGCCAAGACAAGTGATGAGGACATCCCACATGTTGATACAACCACTGCACCTACAGCCACACACATACAAGGACCTATGACTCGAGCTCGTGCCAAACAACTTAATTATCAGGTACTTTCGTTTCTAGGAACTATTCCTCACATACATGAGAATATGATGCTGCCTAAATCAGATATGTATTTGTTACTCAGGAATATTGGATCTAGCATGGATGAGAAGGACAAGCATTGGAGCATGGCTATGCATGGAGGTGGCTGCAAGCATGTGAGGAATAAAGATGAGTCTACTTCTGAACTTTGAAGCCACCATGATGATGCAAGGAGGACATGGACGAATTATTCAAGATCATACATCATATTTGCGTCCATAGTCATAGTTGGTGCTGCGACACCTTATTTTATGGGCCAGGCCCATGTAATTTCGGAATAAATATTGTAGGGTTTTTTAGGAGTCCGTATATGTGAAGGAGGGCCCATCTAGGGTTATTTTCGGCCACCCCCCATGGGTTGGACGAAAATCCCTTCTCCTCTTCCATATATACCTCTCCTTAGCCGCCATTAGGACTCGGATTTTGTTTAGTTTAAGACTTAGCCATTGCTATTCTTCGCCATAGACAACAGTGTCGGTTCAGACCTTTTGTACTACGCACTTGCAGAATCCCATCTATAAAGCTTTCATCTTTAATCCGCAATATCTTGATTGCATCTATAATTCTTGCTAGTTCTTCGATTGCTTGTAGGAATTGATCTTCGGATCAGGTTGATCTAGCCCGGCGAGATCAATAGCCTCGGAAGTTGGTGTAGCGATTGCTAAGGCGCAACGTCACGCACGTTTGTAGTCGGATCGTCAACGTCGACCTCCACCCAAATCGAGAGAAATCCATCTCATCGAAAGATCGGACCCCCTTTACCTCATCAAGTGGTATCAGATTTCAGGTTTATCGGTGAGATCTTTCAGTTTTACTAGTGTAGGTTGCATCTGTTTTTCCTACAGTCCACGAAAAAGCCAAAAATATTAGCGTTCGATCTTTTCCTATAAACAATTTGAGCCTTTGCATCTGTTCTTTTCAGTTTTTGCATTGTTGAATTCGTGTCTGCATCGTCGTGTCGAGTGCTGGTCGTAGCGTCTAGATCTTTAGAGTTTCGAGTTCTGTTCATAATCGTCTCGCCGCCGCCGCCGCACCGCCACCACCAAAACCCTAGCCGCCCCACCATCTGTTCCGCATCGCCACAAAAACCCGAACCACAAAAACCAATCCATCCGATCATACCATCACCTTCCATCCGAGTAGAAGTAGGTTTTATTGTTTTTCCTATAGTTTTTGCTCCCACAAGGAAAGGGTGTGCTGTTTCGTGATCCGAGTTACGGAAGGTTTCAGCCGCAAGTAAGAAGGAGAGGAGGGCAAAAAAAAAAAATTCAAAAAAAATTCTTACCCATTCTTACCCTGCACGCTTTCCAGAGCAGTTTCGAAAATTTCAAAAAAAATTCTCGAGCCTACCCGGGTTTTCCATTGTGCTGATCGTTTTGAGACACCTTCCATCATAGTGAGTTTTTCCATATATCTGGCTGTTTTTCAGGCGCGCTGCTATCTGTTGTTTCGGTGTTACGGCTTGACTCGTTGGTGCTATAGGCTCGCGTCTCTAGTCCGTTCTAGCCTAGGACCAGCACAGTACCGTCGTTGAGCATTTATTCAACTCATTGCATTGCTGTTTTGAATTGTTGCTACAGATATTACAGCCACCTACAGCTCCACATATTCCTACACCGTGCGTTGACACCACCTGGTAATCGCTATTCTCAATCTTCTTGACATTTCGTCTCCTCGGTTGCTAGTCACCACCTGCTGCAGGGTAAGAACGGGTAAGAATATTGGTTTGCTTGATTGATTGCACGTTGATTCCACCACTTTCCAGTCACCTATACACACATATTTCTGTGCCTTTTGCGTATTAACCATGGCAGGTTCTGGCACGGATGTCGACCCAGATAAGATGACCAACGCGGAGCTCCACGGCCACTTCACGCACCTCGTCAGCGACCATATGCAAGACGTGGATAAACGTTTTGCTGAAACCATGGAGAAGATCGAGGGCCTCGAAACGTCCTTCACCGACAAGCTCGACGCAAAATTTCGGGAGTTGCTACGCCGTATTCCACCCCCTGCGTATGTCGGCCGCGCCCAGCGAGTACCTCTTCCCCATGCGCACACATCTGCTGCGGGCGCTGCGGGTACCACGGCTACTGATGCGCGATATGAGGAGTATGAAGGGGAGGACGACTCTGACGGCGAAAACGAGGATGAGGGTGAGGTCCACCAACCGCCACCTGGACGTCCACGCGTCCTTCTACGCAATGCGCGTCCGCTGGTACGTGACGATGACCATGTTGCAAAACTGAAGTTGAATGACCATGGCAATATGATACGAATTCTGTCCATCATGGTAGCACAAATCAATATTCTCTTGTTCATAATGATAAGCCAATTGTGTTACTTCCTATGTCTCCTGAAAATATTTTAAAAGATGATCTTGCTAGAGCTAGTAGAGCACATAATGTGGAGTCAAAGCTGAGTGAAAATCAGATTGTTGCTAACGAATTGATGCCATCTAAAAGTACTCCCAAATCTGCACCGAAACATGCTAATGAAATTCGTTTAAAAAGTACTTGCTTGCTTGCTAGCAAATCTGATATTTCTGAAATTGATGTGAGTACTACTGCATGTTATGCTATCATTTGCAAAGAGGTGCTATTTTCTTTTGAGGACATGCCTCCTTCCTTGCCACCTGCGGTTGCTAACCTTTTGCAGGAGTTCGTGGACGTTTTTCCACAAGATGTACCTCCAGGATTGCCACCTATTCGCGGAATCGAGCATCAAATTGACTTAATTCCTGGAGCATCACTACCCAATCGTGCGCCATATCGTACCAATCCAGAGGAGACCAAAGAGATTCAGCGACAAATCCAAGCACTACTCGACAAAGGTCATATTCGTGAGTCTCTTAGCCCATGTGCTGTACCTATTATTTTGGTTCCTAAGAAAGATGGTTCATCGCGCATGTGTACTGATTGTAGAGCTATCAATAATATTACTATTCGATATCGTCATCCTATACCACGTTTAGATGATATGCTTGATGAATTGAGTGGCTCTACCATGTTCTCTAAAGTTGATTTGCGTAGTGGTTATCACCAAATTCGTATGAAATTAGGGGATGAATGGAAAACAGCGTTTAAAACTAAGTTCCGTTTATATGAGTGGTTAGTGATGCCTTTTGGTCTAACTAATGCTCCCAGCACATTCATGCGATTAATGAACGAAGTTTTGCGTAGTTTTATTGGCCGTTTTGTGGTTGTTTACTTTGATGATATTCTCATATATAGCACATCTTTAGAGGAACATTTGGATCATTTGCGTGCTGTTTTTACTGCTTTGCGCAATGCATGTTTGTTTGGCAATATTGAGAAGTGCACCTTTTGCACGGATCGAGTTGTTTTTCTTGGCTTTGTTGTTACAGCACAGGGTATTGAAGTTGATCCAGCCAAGATTGAAGCTATTTCGAGTTGGCCACAACCTAAAACGGTCACACAAGTGCGAAGTTTTCTTGGACTCGCAGGATTTTATAGGCGCTTTGTGAAAGATTTTGGATCCATTGCAGCGCCACTGAATGAGCTTACAAAGAAAGATGTTCCATTTGTTTGGGGAGATGCACAGCAAGAGGCTTTCATGTTACTAAAAGACAGGTTAACTAATGCTCCTTTATTGCAACTTCCTAATTTCAATAAGACTTTTGAACTTGAATGTGATGCTAGTGGTATTGGTTTGGGAGGTGTGTTATTACAAGAGGGTAAACTTGTTGCATATTTTAGTGAAAAACTAAGTGGGCCAAGTCTAAATTATTCTACTTATGATAAAGAATTGTATGCGCTGGTTCGGACATTAGAAACTTGGCAACATTATTTATGGCCCAAAGAATTTGTTATACATTCTGATCATGAATCTTTGAAGCACATACGTAGTCAAGCTAAGTTGAATAAGCGTCATGCAAAGTGGGTTGAATTTATTGAATCTTTTCCTTATGTTATCAAACACAAAAAGGGTAAAGATAATGTTATTGCTGATGCTTTGTCACGCCGTTATACCATGCTCTCTCAGCTTGATTTCAAATTTTTGGATTGGAAACAATTAAGCAACAATATGTACATGATGCTGCATTTAAAGATGTGTTGCAAAATTGTAAAGACGGCAAAAGTTGGAACAAATTCGTCCTCAATGATGGATTTGTGTTCCGTGCTAACAAACTATGTATTCCGGATAGCTCCGTTCGTCTTTTGTTGTTGCAGGAGGCGCATGGCGGAGGTTTGATGGGTCACTTTGGAGTAAAGAAGACGGAGGACGTGCTTGCTGCACACTTCTTTTGGCCACGCATGCGTAGGGACGTTGAGAGATTTATTGGCCGTTGCACTACTTGTCAAAAAGCTAAGTCACGTCTTAATCCACATGGTTTATATATGCCTCTTCCTGTTCCTAGTGTGCCTTGGGAGGATATTTCTATGGACTTTGTTTTGGGTTTGCCTCGCACACAGAAGGGGAGGGATAGTATTTTTGTTGTTGTGGATAGATTTTCGAAAATGGCACATTTTATTCCATGTCACAAAACTGATGATGCTATGCATGTTGCTGATTTGTTCTTTCGTGAAATTGTTCGTTTGCATGGTGTGCCAAATACTATAGTTTCAGATCGTGACACAAAGTTTCTTAGCCATTTTTGGAGATGCTTGTGGGCAAAGTTGGGGACTAAGTTGCTGTTTAGTACTACATGTCACCCCCAAACTGATGGACAAACTGAAGTTGTGAATAGAACATTGTCGACTATGTTGCGGCCTGTTTTAAAGAAGAACTTAAAATTATGGGAAGAATGTTTACCTCATATTGAATTTGCTTATAATCGTTCGCTGCATTCTACCACAAAGATGTGCCCTTTTGAGATTGTTTATGGCTTTGTTCCTCGTGCGCCCATTGATTTATTGCCTTTACCATCTTCGGTGCAAGATAATTTAGATGCTTCACAACGTGCTGAATTAATTGTGAAGTTGCATGCTACTACGAAAGCCAATATAGAACACATGAATGCTAAATTTAAAGTTGCCGGTGATAAGGGAAAAAAACATGTTGTTTTTGATGTTGGAGATCTTGTTTGGTTACATTTGCGCAAAGATCGTTTTCCTGATTTGCGCAAGTCAAAATTGATGCCACGGGCTGCTGGTCCTTTTAAGGTATTAGAACGAATTAATGATAATGCATATAAACTTGAGCTTCCTGCAGAATTTGGTACGGTAAGTCCGTCATTTAACATTGCAGATTTGAAGCCATACTTAGGAGAGGATGATGACATTTCGTCGAGGACGACTTCAATTGAAGAAGGGGAGGATGATGAGGACATCCCACATGTTGATACAACCACTGCACCTACAGCCACACACATACAAGGACCTATGACTCGAGCTCGTGCCAAACAACTTAATTATCAGGTACTTTCGTTTCTAGGAACTATTCCTCACATACATGAGAATATGATGCTGCCTAAATCAGATATGTATTTGTTACTCAGGAATATTGGATCTAGCATGGATGAGAAGGACAAGCATTGGAGCATGGCTATGCATGGAGGTGGCTGCAAGCATGTGAGGAATAAAGATGAGTCTACTTCTGAACTTTGAAGCCACCATGATGATGCAAGGAGGACATGGACGAATTATTCAAGATCATACATCATATTTGCGTCCATAGTCATAGTTGGTGCTGCGACACCTTATTTTATGGGCCAGGCCCATGTAATTTCGGAATAAATATTGTAGGGTTTTTTAGGAGTCCGTATATGTGAAGGAGGGCCCATCTAGGGTTATTTTCGGCCACCCCCCATGGGTTGGACGAAAATCCCTTCTCCTCTTCCATATATACCTCTCCTTAGCCGCCATTAGGACTCGGATTTTGTTTAGTTTAAGACTTAGCCATTGCTATTCTTCGCCATAGACAACAGTGTCGGTTCAGACCTTTTGTACTACGCACTTGCAGAATCCGTAATATCTTGATTGCATCTATAATTCTTGCTAGTTCTTCGATTGCTTGCAGGAATTGATCTTCGGATCAGGTTGATCTAGCCCGGCAAGATCAATAGCCTCGGAAGTTGGTGTAGCGATTGCTAAGGCGCAACGTCACGCACGTTTGTAGTCGGATTGTCAACGTCGACCTCCACCCAAATCGAGAGAAATCCATCTCATCGAAAGATCGGACCCCCTTTACCTCATCAACAAGGTCATATTTCTGGGTTTTGTTGTTTCTAAGCATGGAGTAGAAGTTGATGAATCCAAAATTGAAGCTATTAAAAATTGGACTACTCCCATGAATATTAGTCAGATCCGAACCTTTCTTGGTCTAGCTGGTTTTTATAGATGTTTTGTGAAAGACTTCAGTTCTATTGCTGCACCTTTGAATGATCTAACTAAAAAAAGGTGTTGAGTTTGCTTGGGGCGCAGCCCAAGATGCTGCTTTTGATGAACTTAAACGTCGTTTGATTTCTGCACCTTTGCTTGTACTTCTTGAATTCCATAAGCAATTTGATATTGAATGTGATGCTAGTGGCATTGGAATAGGAGGTGTGTTGATGCAAGAGGGTAAACCGGTTGCATTTTTCTCTAAAAAACTAAATGGTGCACAATTGAATTATCTTGTCTATGACAAAGAATTGTATGCGCTTGTTAGAGTTCTTGAGGTTTGGCAACATTATTTGTGGCCAAAAGAATTTATCATACATTCTGAACATGAGGCTTTGAAATTTTTAAATAGCCAATCAAATCTGAATAAATGTCATGCTAAGTGGGTTGAATTCATTGAATCTTTCCCATACATTATTAAGTACAAAAAAGGAAAAGACAATGTTGTTGCTGATGCTCTCTCTAGGAAAAATATTTTATTGACACATTTGAATGTAAAAGTTCTTGGTTTAGAGAGTTTGCGTGATTTATATGCTAGTGATGCTGATTTTGCCATGCCTTTTGCTAAGTGTTCTACTGTCAAAGCGTGGGAAAAATACCATATACATGATGGATATTTGTTTCGAGCTAACAAGTTGTGTGTGCCAGAATCGTCTATACGTTTGCTATTATTGCAGGAATCACATAGTGGCGGTTTGATGGGACACTTTGGATGTGAGAAGACGTTGTTGATGCTGGCTGATCATTTCAATTGGCCACGCATGAGGCGAGACATGGACAGGTTTGTAAAATGTTGCATCACTTGCAATAAGGCAAAGTCCAAGCTCATGGTTTGTGATGAGGGCATCGTGCTGGGTATGTGATGGTCGGTTGACACTCTAGGACAGACTTTTATAACGCATGTAAATGTCTAAGTTTGTGTTAATTAGGCCTGCGTGCCACTTGTGTTGGCCGAGCCTATAACAGGCCGGTTTTCTATGATTAGAGTCCAAGTAGGTTTAGGAGTCATGTTAGGTTCGGTTTGGGCCTGTCCAACCGAACTAGCTAGGCCCATTAGTGGGGCGCCCCAACTAGGTCGGTACTGTAGCTACAGTACCGTGCTACAGTACGCCCCACCTCATCCATATAAGGGGCTGAGCGCATTAGGGTTTCTCAGCTTTGGTTGAATTAAATCTTGTAATCCTGAAGCTCACCACCAGCCCTACAGGGTTGGCCCCATGACGGCGTCTCGGACGTTCGTCTAGTTATCTACCAATAAAGACGTGAGAGTTCTTGAATTGTCAAGAGTAATCATGTGTGCTTGGGCGTCCTTGAATCTGTCAAGGGAGTTCAAGTTTTATCGGTCCTATGGATCATCAAGGTGCATCGTGAAAGATCGGGAAAACAATCCTCATCAGTTTGTATACTCCTCTTCCTGCACCTACTTCTACATGGGAAGACATCAGCATTGATTTTGTGTTAGGATTGCCTAGAACCAGGAGAGGGCATGATTCTATTTTTGTGGTAGTTGACAGGTTTTCTAAAATGTCACATTTTATGGCCTGCCACAAAAGCGACGATGCATCGCATATTGCTAATCTGTTTTTCAGGGACATAGTGCGCTTCCATGGAGTACCAAGGACTATTATTTCTGATCGGGACGTCAAGTTTATGAGCTATTTTTGGAAGACGCTGTGGGGGAAGCTGGGAACGAAGCTGCTATTCAGTACAACTTGTCACCCCCAAACAGATGGGCAAACGGAGGTGGTTAATCGCACGCTCTCCACATTGCTGCGAACCATGATCAAGAAAAAATTTAAGGAGTGGGAAGAGTGTCTACCACATGTGGAGTTTGCATATAACAGGGTTGTACACTCAACCATGCAGCTATGCCCATTTGAGGTGGTGTATGGTTTCAAACCCATTACGCCACTTGATTTGCTACCACTTCCGTCGCAAGAGAGGGTCAATATGGAGGATTCAAAACGTGCTGATTTTGTGAAGAAGATCCATGACAAGACCAGAGAAGCAATTGATAAGAAGGGCAAGCAAACAGCTCAGCGTGTCAACAAGAAGCGCAAGGAGGTGTTGTTCCAGCCGGGTGACATGGTGTGGGTGCACTTCCGCAAGGATAGGTTCCCAAATCTGCGCAAGTCTAAGCTGATGCCACGAGGAGCTGGACCTTATAAAGTGCTAGCAAAAATCAATGATAATGCGTACAAGATTGACCTTCCTGCTGATGTGTTCGGTGTTAGCAATTCCTTCAATGTTGCTGATTTGACACCATATACCGGAGATGATCTTGACGCGTCGAGGACGACGCCTTTTCACGGGGGGAGGATGATGAGGACATCCCTAGTCCTTTACCATCTTTTCCTGATGATGATGATGTTGCTGCACAAGATAAACCTAATGAAGTGAGGATTGGACCAATAACAAGAGCTCGAGCCAAGCTACTTGAGCAACAGGTGAACTCACTCTTAATTGAATCTGATGTTTGTGTTGATGAGAACTTTATACTACCTAAGTCTATGAACTTATGTATGATCAGGCTTGTTGATAACACAAGCATTGGAGGAGAAGAGCATTGCACCAAGAACTGATTCCAATATCAGTGCGCGAGGGAGGAGAGGGAGGCAGGTGCACAAGTCATTGGAGGGAATCCCCAAGGTCACGCAAGTACATCAAGTGCGGCACCAAGACTTCACAAGTATTTGGGTGCAACCCATGTTGGGCCTGCGTGCCACATAGTTGGACCGAACCCTATTGGGTCGGTTTGTATCGTAGGAGTCCGAGTCGAACCATGTTTGCTGCTGGTTGTGCCGCACCCCCTCCTCTCCTTAAATAGTTGAGGGCTGCGAGTTGTCGAGGTTAGACTACGTTAAAACTAAAACCCTAGAATTCTAGATCGAATTGCTTTAAGCATTCCTCTGAATTTATCCCCACCAATTCGTATCGATCTGGTGGTTCATCTACTGCAAAGTTTGCGTGTTATCTGCTGTTCCATTGGGAATAAGGAGGTACAGGACCGTTTCGTAGTCGACGGCTGCGTTGCGCAAGTGTGTAAGGCTGCGAATATCCATAGGTTTCGAATCTGTTGCATTGGCAACGGGGACTAGCCAAGGAGAGATCACAGTGTTCCACAAAGTTATCAATCATCCACCATCAAGCTCACGAGAAGATCGGGCCGCCCCTTATCACCTTTTGAGGGTAGATATAATCCTGATGCTTATCTTACATGGGAACTAGAAGTGGAACAACGTTTTACATGTTTACAGTATCCCGAGGATAGACATGTTTGTGCTGCCACTTGTGAATTCACTGGTTTTACTTCCGTTTGGTGGTCTGAATATTGTAGATTGAATCATGATAATATTCCTAATACTTGGTTTAATTTAAAACATGCTATGCGTACTCGTTTTGTACCTCCTTATTATCAGCGTGAAATGTTACAAAAACTCACCCGTTTACAACAAGGAAAAAAATCTGTAGAAGAGTATTATCAAGAACTGCAAACTGGGTTAATTCATTGTGGTATTATTGAGTATAATGAAGCTATGTTTGCATGCTTTTTGGGTGGGTTGAATAGGGAGATTCAAACAATTCTTGAATATAAGGAGTACAATACTATCACCCGTTTATTTCATCTTGCTTACAAAGCTGAACGTGAAGTAAAGGATCGTCAACCGCGGACAAGGCCTAATTTTTGTGCAGGTCGTACGTCTTCATGGACGCCACGCCAACCGGATGCCAGTTCCCGTGGTTCTGCACCTCCTCCTTTGACCAATAAGTCCAGCATGCCACCATCACGCACACCGGCACCGAGTCCTCCATCAACATCTAATGGGCCAGCTCGGAGTTCGGTGTCCACGGGAAGAACAAGGGATGTGCAATGCCGCCGTTGTTGGGGTTATGGTCACATCGAGAGAGAGTGCAAGACACAGCGTGTGATGATCGTGCGCGAAGATGGAGAGTATGATTCTGCAAGCGATTATGATGAAGAGACTCTCGCGCTTATTTCTGCACAACAAGAGGATAATGAAGATTCTGAGCAGGAAATAGAGGTCATGGGCGCTGAGGATGCTGATAATTATAGGAGCTTGGCTGCACATCGCGCTTTGAGTGTGCAGCTAAGCCAAGAACAAAATCAGCGCCACAACTTGTTTCACACACACGGAGTTGTGAAGGACCGCGCTATTCGAATCATCATCGATGGTGGAAGCTGCAATAATTTAGCAAGCATTGAGATGGTGGAGAAGCTTTCTCTACCTACACGGCAGCACCCCCACCCATACCACATTCAATGGTTCGACAGCACAGGTAGACTAAAGGTAACACGAACTACACGTGTGCATTTTTCTATTGGGACATATTCTGATTTTGTGGATTGCGATGTTGTACACATGCAAGCTTGTTTGTTGTTACTTGGTAAATAATCTGTGCATAATGGTAGAACTAATCATTATATTCTTGTGCATGATGGAAAGAAAATTGGTCTCAAACCTATGACTCCTGAACATATTTTGAAAGATGATCTTGCTAGAGCTAGTAGAGCAAAAAATTAGGAGAAACAACAAAGTGAAAACCAGATTGTTGCTAATGAAGTGATGCCACATAAGAATACTTCTAAATCTGGTTCTAAATTACCTAATGAAATTCATTTGAAGCATCCAACTTTACTTGCTACCAAATCTGATATTTCTCCTTGGATGTGAATACTTCTATTTGTTATGCAATCATATTGATGAGGGCATCGTCGGCATCGTGTTGGTCGGTTGACACTCTAGGACAGGCTTTTATAACGCATGTAATGTCTAAGGTTGTGTTAATTAGGCCTGCGTGCCACTTGTGTTTGGGCCGAACCTATAACAGGTCGGTTTTGTATTGAGTCCAAGTCCAACTAGGTCGGTACTGTAGCTACAGTACCGCGCTACAGTACGCCCCACCTCATCCATATAAGGGGCTGGGCGCATTAGGGTTTCTCAGCTTTGGTTGAATTAAATCTTGTCATCCTGAAGCTCACCACCAGCCCTACGGGGTTGGCCCCATGACGGCGTCTCGGACGTTCGTCTAGTTATCTATCAATAAAGACGTGAGAGTTCTTGAATTGTCAAGAGTAATCATGTGTGCTTGGGTGTCCTTGAATCTGTCAAGGGAGTTCAAGTTTTATCGGTCCTTTGGATCATCAAGGTGCATCGTGAAAGATCGGGAAAACAATCCGCATCATGTGGTATCAGAGCTCTGGGTTGATCACGGCGAGGTTGTGTTGATCGATCTCATCTAGATCGGTTGACTTGGAGGAGTTTGCGGCTCCTGTTGGTGGAGATCGCTTTGCATCAAGATTGATCTGCTGGGCGGCTGCTGTTGGAGGAGATTGCTTTGCATCAGGGCTTTGCTCCGCGTGGTGAAGAGATCAGATCCATACGTGGACAGCTAGATTTCTTTTGGTAGTGGCAGCCACGAGGAAGGAGCAGCAGTTTCAATCACGTGTTCTGCCTGGTCCAGAAACGACCATCGACTTGTTCGGGAAACTTCGATCTGTACGTGGTGAATCGGGACCTGGGAAGCTACCCATTGGAAAGTACACAAAATTTCCTTTCCAAAGAGTATTTACTTGCCTGATTCGGACTTCGTACGAGAAAATTACATCCGTATCATCTTGGTATCAGAGCGCTAGGTTGATCACCGTGAGGTTTGTCCAGCTGAAGATCGATCTGCAGGTCAGCAAAGATTGGCAGATTTGTTTTTGCTGGAGTTGTTTGAAGGAAGAGCGACGAGTTGGCAAGATTGCATCTCGGCGCATTGAGGTGGAAGGGCGACGAGTTGGCTAGATTGGCATCTCGGCGCATTGAGGCAGCAAGATCGTGGCGTTGGTCGAGTTGGAGTTGAAGTCGAATTCTCTGCCGCGAGTTCTGCCGCGACAGCAATTTCTGCCAAAAACTCTGCCGCGAGTCCAATTTGCACTAGGAGTCCTGCCGCGACACGGATTCGGCCAATTTTCCTGCCGCGACACGAATTCGGCCAGTTTTTCCTGCCGCGACACAGTTTCAGACAGGGTTTTGACAGTTTTAGCAAAACAGGCGTAACTTTTGCATACGAACTCCGTTTTCGACGAACCACCTATCAAACTGCTCAGGGGAAAGAGAGACACAGGTTTGGAAGTTGCATCAGCGACGTATTCAGCTTATCTAGATCCGTGGTGTACAGGAGTTGTCCTGCTGCGTTTCGGGTGATTTGCATGGTGCATTTACTCGTTGCAAACTCGAGAAATTATGTGTCACAATCAGGTTGGTGGTGCCAAACATGGAGGGCGCCAAGAACAAGTCTAGCTAGCCGAGAGGGAGGATGTGGTGTGGCAGGCCGGCGAAGACTTGAGGATGGAGAAGAAGCGTGGCGATGTTGCAGATTTGACGCCACAAGCGCTGGAGAAGACCTTCCGGCGTTGAGGACAACGCCTTTCCAAGGAGGGGAGGATGATGAGGGCATCGTCGGCATCGTGTTGGTCGGTTGACACTCTAGGACAGGTATTTGTAACGCATGTAATGTCTAAGGTTGTGTTAATTAGGCCTGCATGCCACTTGTGTTTGGGCCGAACCTATAACAGGTCGGTTTTGTATTGAGTCCAAGTCCAACTAGGTCGGTACTGTAGCTACAGTACCGCGCTACAGTACGCCCCACCTCATCCATATAAGGGGCTGGGCGCATTAGGGTTTCTCAGCTTTGGTTGAATTAAATCTTGTAATCCTGAAGCTCACCACCAGCCCTACGGGGTTGGCCCCATGACGGCGTCTCGGACGTTCGTCTAGTTATCTATCAATAAAGACGTGAGAGTTCTTGAATTGTCAAGAGTAATCATGTGTGCTTGAGTGTCCTTGAATCTGTCAAGGGATTTCAAGTTTTATCGGTCCTTTGGATCATCAAGGTGCATCATGAAAGATCGGGAAAACAATCCGCATCACATATGCAAAGAGGTTCTATTTTCTTTTGAGGACATTCCTTCCTCTTTGCCACCCACTGTTGCTAACATTTTGCAGGAGTATGCAGACGTTTTTCCCAAGGAGATGCCACCGGGGCTGCCACCCATTCGAGGAATAGAGCACCAAATTGATCTCATATCGGGTGCTTCGCTTCCTAACCATGCAGCCTACCGTACCAATCCTGGGGAGACGAAAGAGATTGAACGACAAATTCAAGAACTACTCGATAAAGGTTATGTTCGTGAGTCTCTTAGTTCATGTGCTGTTCCTATTCTATTGGTACCAAAGAAAGATGGTTCTTCTCGCATGTGTACTGATTGTAGGGCTATTAATAATATTACAATTCGACATAGACACCCTATACCACGTTTGGATGATATGCTTGATGAATTGAGTGGCTCTACCATGTTCTCTAAAGTTGATTTGCGTAGTGGTTACCACCAAATTCTCATGAAATTGGGAGATGAATGGAAAACAGCATTCAAAACAAAATTTGGCCTCTATGAGTGGTTAGTTATGCCATTTGGTTTAACTAATGCTCCTAGTACTTTCATGAGATTAATGCATGAAGTTTTGCGTGCTTTCATTGGACGTTTTGTGGTGGTCTACTTTGATGATATATTGATTTACAGCAAATCTTTAGAGGATCATGTGACTCATTTGCGTGCTGTTTTTGATGCTTTGCGTGCTGCACGTTTATTTGGTAACCTTGAGAAGTGCACCTTTTGCACCGATCGAGTTGTGTTTCTTGGCTATGTTGTTACCGCACAGGGCATTGAAGTGGATCCCGCAAAGATTGAGGCGATTTCGAGTTGGCCGACTCCGCTAACGGTCACCCAAGTGAGGAGTTTCCTTGGCCCGCTGGGTTCTACGGGCGTTTTGTCAAAGACGTTAGGTCTATTGCAGCGCCGATGAATGAGCTTACAAAGAAGGACGTGCCCTTTGTTTGGGGCAATGCACAACAGGAGGCTTTCATGCTATTGAAAGATAAGTTAACACATGCTCCTTTGCTACAACTTCCTGATTTTAATAAGACTTTTGACCTTGAATGTGATGCTAGTGGAATTGGGTTGGGAGGTGTGTTATTACAAGATGGAAAACCTGTTGCATATTTTAGTGAAAAATTGAGTGGGCCTAGTCTGAACTATTCTACTTATGACAAGGAATTATATGCTCTTGTTCGGACTTTAGAAACTTGGCAACATTATTTATGGCCTAAAGAATTTGTTATACATTCTGATCATGAATCTCTGAAGCATATTCGTAGTCAAGCAAAACTGAACCGTCGTCATGCTAAGTGGGTTGAATTTATTGAGTCTTTTCCTTATGTCATTAAACACAAAAAGGGTAAAGACAATGTTATTGCTGATGCTTTATCACGACGCTATACTATGTTGTCTCAGCTTGACTTCAAATTTTTTGGATGGAAACCATTAAAGAACAATATATACATGATGTCGATTTCAAAGATGTGTTGCAGAATTGTAAAGAAGGGAGGACTTGGAACAAATTCGTCCTCAATGATGGATTTGTGTTCCGCGCTAACAAACTTTGCATCCCAGATAGTTCCGTTCGTCTTTTGTTGTTGCAGGAAGCGCACGGAGGAGGATTGATGGGACATTTTGGTGTGAAGAAGTCGGAGCATGTCCTTGCTGCGCACTTCTTTTGGCCACGGATGCGTCGGGACGTTGAGAGATTTGTTGGCCGTTGCACTACATATCAAAAAGCTAAGTCACGTCTTAATCCACATGGTTTATATATGACTCTTCCTGTCCCTAGTGTGCCTTGGGAGGATATTTCTATGGACTTTGTTTTGGGATTGCCTCGCACACAGAAGGGGAGGGATAGTATTTTTGTTGTTGTGGATAGATTTTCGAAAATGGCACACTTTATTCCCTGTCACAAAACTGATGATGCCACACATGTTGCTGATTTGTTCTTTTGTGAAATTGTTCGTTTGCATGGTGTGCCAAATACTATAGTTTCAGATCGTGACACTAATTTTCTTATTCGTTTTTGGAGATGCTTATGGGCAAAGTTGGGAACTAAGTTGATGTTTAGTACTACATGTCATCCCCAAACTGATGGACAAACTAAAGTGGTTAATAGAACTTTGTCTACTATGTAAAGGGCTGTTTTAAAACAGAATTTAAAAAAGTGGGAAGAATGCTTGCCTCATATCAAATTTGCTTATAATCATTCCATGCATTCTACTACTAAAATGTGTCCTTTTGAGGTTGTGTTTGGTTTTGTTCCTCGTGCACCTATTGATTTATTGCCTCTTCCATCATCGGTGCCAAATGATCTAGATGCTACACAACGTGCTGATTTGGTGTTAAAGTTGCATGCCACTGTTAAAGAAAATATTGAACGCATGAATGCAAAATATAAAATGTATGGGGATAAGGGGAGAAAGAAAATTGTGTTTGAACCTGGAGATCTTGTTTTTGTTACATTTGCGCAAAGATCGTTTTCCTGATTTGCACAAGTCCAAGTTAATGCCACGAGCTGATGGTACTTTTAAGGTGTTAGAGAAAATAAATGATAATGCATATAAACTTGAGTTGCCTGCAAATTTTGGGGTTAGTCCCGCATTTAACATTGTAGATTTGAAGCCATACTTGGGAGAGAATGATGAGATGGCATCGGGGACGACTTCAATTAAAGAAGGGGAGGATGATGAGGACATCCCTGCTATAGATGCAACCGCCACTACTACACCACCTATTGATAAGGGGTTTCCCGATCTTCTCGATGAACTCACACGATAACAAGGATTGGATAAATTGTGTCTCTCCACGAACTCTCCGGCTAATTCCTGATGCCAATTGCAGCAGCAACCAATCCCTTGGATATTCGTAAATCCACACACTTGCACGAGCAGCCACTGACTACTAGTGGTCCTGTATCAACTAATTCCCAGTGGAATAGCAGATGACACGCAAAACTTGCAGAATATCAATTCCAGATGAATGCTTCAGCAATCAACAATGGAGTTCTAGGGTTTATGAGTAAAGGTAGTCTAATCTTTCTAATTTCGTGGCCTAGGTATTTAAAGGGGGGAGGGGGTGCGGCCAAGCCAGCCAAAACGCCCCCTAACCTATTCCTACTCGGTTTGGTGCAACCAAGACATTACAAACCGAGCCCAACATGGGTTCAGCCAATTGGACTCTATTTGGAAGCTGGCAGAAAACGATTCGTGACTTGTTTTGGTCACCACGCCTTGTACGAGTCGAATCTGTAGATGGGGCTGGATACATTGGAAAGCTCTTCGAATTTCCTTTCCGGATTGTGCTTCCTTGCTTTATTTGAAGCCCGTATGAAGAATCCATGACTATTTCAAATTCGGGACTTCTGCCAGTCCGAACTGAAATATCATTTCCTTGATGTTGTTTTCCATGGCAGCAACTTTGTTTTCCACGACTCCTTCTTGTGCTCATTGCTTCCTCTCCTCCATCCATGTTTGTGTTATTAGTAAACCTAATCATACATAAATTCATAGGCTTAGGTAGTATAACATTCTCATAAACACAAACATTATTTATTACTAGGGAAGAATTCACCTTATAATGAATATCAGTGAGGCTCAATAATTCCTTCCAGCTCAAGCATGTATAATCATCATGTACGCCTATTATATCCTCATCATCCTCCCTTTCTTCAAGACAAGAAGTCCTCGGCTTGTGGTAAGCTGAACGTGGAAGAAACAAAAAGAACAACGTGTATGCAGAATATATGTATCTATAATGGGGTGCATTAGTTTCGTGGACATGATAAAAATTCTCACATGACATGAAGCAACGAAATTTGCATGTATGTATCACATAATTGTCACATGAAAACAAATAGCATCTCATCAAATAGCAATCACAATTGCAGGTATAAGCAAAGCTCATATAATCATGATCAAGATGATAAACAACCACATCTAAATTCTTATTGTTTAGTATTAAATCCAGTGTTCTCACAGAAGATCTATGATCAAATTTCATGGTAGCAAGGTAAAAACAATCCAAACAATGTAAATCAGTATATATTGGATACAATGCTTCAACTGCACTACTCTGAAATTTAGAACAATGTAATGACCAGAAAATAGGACACTCAATGATATGATCACGTTCAGTATTCCCATTGTATAAGATGCAACTCAATTTGCGAATATAAGAGAAGTACAAATCAGTAGCATATGTATGTAGCAATTGTTGTAGCAAACAAAACATATGTGTAAAATCATGCTCAGATTTAGCAATTTGCAAACAATCCAAATGAGGTAACACAATGTTCAATTCAGCAATGTTATCACAAGTAATGCATATATGATCCACCATAAAAAATTTATCCATGCTATAGTCACCAATTAGATGAAATGTGAAACCAGGAACATAGGTGCTAGAATTGACATATGAAATCTCAGAAATTCTATTCATAGCACATTGCACATTAATTGGTACATCTAACATGACAGAAGACACAATATTAAAAGGTGGTATTTTAGCAAGCACTTCTTTATGTGTAATCATTACCACATGCTCAAAATTTGTAGTTGGTAAATCAGCACATTGTTCTGTAATATGTGTATCATGCAAATCTGAATTATCATGTGTGACAGTATTATGCTCACAAAATTTCGAAGTTGCATGTTGCAGCTCCAAATCAGCACCAATATCAATGACATCCTCCTCAGAAGTAGTAGGTACTGATTCATCTATCTCAAGTGGTGATGCAGGTTGTACTAGTGAGGGCTCCCTTTCTTCAAGAGTAACCTGCATATCACAAGAAACAACACTAGGAACAACAGTAGGCTCCTCCAATTTATGTGTTGGTGGTGGTGCAGATTGTACTATAAGCTCCCTTTCTTCAAAAGCAATCTGCACATTAGAAGAAACCACACTAGGAGTAGATATGATTATATTAGTAGAAAGAACCTCCTGAATTTTTTCAAGTGATGCATGGCTTCGTTTATGCCACGTATGATTCCAAAGAAATAGTATATCAGGATAATATCTCTCCAAATTGAACCGAAATTTTTTGGACAAAGGTGCACTTAACACAAGATGACAACATGTAAAAGCTTTGGGAACCACACTACAAGGAATTTGCTCTGTATGACCATTAATGGTCAATGGAACAAGAGTACGTAGAGTAATTCGAATTTTATCATCATTAGTAAGTAACCAATATGGAGTTTCGAATTGATGTGTTTCCAATTGCAATTTCTCAACAACATCAGAACTAACAAAGTTATACCGAGTACCCTTATCAAGAGTAATAACAGCAGGACAACCTTTGATGTCGTCGATGAAGTGGAACAAATCTGAGGAAAGTATCCCACTAGAATTCTCCTCCAAAATGTATCACTGCAACAAGAAAAAGATGGTAATGGCTTCTCCATGAAAGGATCAACCATTGTTAGTTTATATCAATATATGGCAGTATGTATATGGTGTACTCTCACAACTCACTCAAAACAGCAAAGCAATGAGGTTAACTTACTGTTCCAAAGTGAATAGCAATACTTACCACAAGTAAACAGCACTACTATGGCTTGGTGTGAATAAAAGAATACCCAGGGATTTTAGCTAACGCAAGGCAAAGCAGGATATATAGTGGGGCTTGGTATGGATACCTAACAACACCAATAACAAGTCCTATTTGCTGTTTGTGATGACAGAAAGTAACACCGAGGAAACTCACACCAAAGTGGAGACAAATGTGGCAATGCAATTATATGGATGGAACTATTGCAATGCACTCGAAAGACACTAGCTATGCTCAAAAATATCACAGGCACAAGATTGCTCAAAGGAAAGTGTCAATATAGTAGTGATGAATCAGCTCCAATAACAGTATAGCAAAGTATCTCAAGGCCTTTTTCTCTTTTCTCACTTCTGTTTTTCTCTTTTTCTATTTTCTGTTTTTCTCTTTTTTTTTATACTTTTAAAACTGGCCAAACTAGCTAGGAGCAAAAAGAAAGACAAAAGTATCAATGTAACACAAAGTATGTGATAAAGAGCAGCCTGGAGTGAGCAATAAGTAGCTATTCTTTTTGGGAAAGATACCTATATGTTGCTGTAGAATGGCTGTGGCTAAGTCTCACAAAGATAGGAAAAGAAAACCTAAAGAAAGTGGAAAAGAAAACTAAACCGAAAAAGAACTAGAGCTGAAAACACACCTCTCGGCAGGAAAGTCGTACCGCGGCAGAGAAACGAGCCGAAATTGCTGTCGCGGCAGCGCGCTGTGTGAGCGAACCGCGAAAAAGTCGAGTGCGCGGGCCGTTTTTCACGTACGGGGCGGACTCTGACTCCGGCTAGGGCACGACGGCGGCAGAGAAACTGTGCGATTTTGGTGCCGCGGCAGGAAACCGAACACAACCCAAATTGAGTAGAACTTTGGATCGGAAAGGTCTTTTTGGATGAAAATTTGTGGACACGACAGGGAGGACTCCAAGAGCACCTAGACCCTAAACCTAGACCGAAAACAAAGGACTCAAAATAAAAGGAAAAGGAACACGAAAATCAACCACAAACAGCAACGAAAACTTGATAGAAGTGATGATCTAAGGCTATGGCTCGAACTAATCTTATTTTTTGTGGCTTTTTCCTGGATAGGTAATGAAAACAAGAACTAATCTACTAGATCACGATAGCTCACCGAGTTAACCTGTAAATCTGATACCAAGATGATAAGGGGTTTCCCGATCTTCTCGATGAACTCACACGATAACAAGGATTGGATAAATTGTGTCTCTCCACGAACTCTCCGGCTAATTCCTGATGCCAATTGCAGCAGCAACCAATCCCTTGGATATTCGTAAATCCACACACTTGCACGAGCAGCCACTGACTACTAGTGGTCCTGTATCAACTAATTCCCAGTGGAATAGCAGATAACACGCAAAACTTGCAGAATATCAATTCCAGATGAATGCTTCAGCAATCAACAATGGAGTTCTAGGGTTTATGAGTAAAGGTAGTCTAATCTTTCTAATTTCGTGGCCTAGGTATTTAAAGGGGGGAGGGGGTGCGGCCAAGCCAGCCAAAACGCCCCCTAACCTATTCCTACTCGGTTTGGTGCAACCAAGACATTACAAACCGAGCCCAACATGGGTTCAGCCAATTGGACTCTATTTGGAAGCTGGCAGAAAACGATTCGTGACTTGTTTTGGTCACCACGCCTTGTACGAGTCGAATCTGTAGATGGGGCTGGATACATTGGAAAGCTCTTCGAATTTCCTTTCCGGATTGTGCTTCCTTGCTTTATTTGAAGCCCGTATGAAGAATCCATGACTATTTAAAATTCGGGACTTCTGCCTGTCCGAACTGAAATATCATTTCCTTGATGTTGTTTTCCATGGCAGCAACTTTGTTTTCCACGCCTCCTTCTTGTGCTCATTGCTTCCTCTCCTCCATCCATGTTTGTGTTATTAGTAAACCTAATCATACATAAATTCATAGGCTTAGGTAGTATAACATTCTCATAAACACAAACATTATTTATTACTAGGGAAGAATTCACCTTATAATGAATATCAGTGAGGCTCAATAATTCCTTCCAGCTCAAGCATGTATAATCATCATGTACGCCTATTATATCCTCATCACCTATATTACAAGGACCTATGACTAGAGCTCGTGCACGTCAACTTAATCAACAGGTACTTTCGTTCTTACAAACTACTCCTAATATTCATGAGAATATGATGCTGCCTAAATCAAATGTGTTTGTCTCTCTTAGGAATGATGGACCAAGCATGGACGCGAGGGACAAGTTATGGAGCATGTACATCAATGGAGATGGCAGCAGGAGTACGTGCACATGAGGAAGGAGATGACGCTGCCAATGGAGACTATGATGATTGAGGACTTGGACGAAATATTCATGCCTATACTTCATATTTTCGTCCACAGTCACATATGGTGCTGCGCCACCTTTATTTATGGGCCAGGGCCCATGTAATTTCGTATCAGACTTAATAGTGCGTTTTTAGAGTCCGTATTGAGGGAGGAAAGTCCACCTAGGGTTGGATTCGGCCACCACCTCTTGGCCGGCCGAAACCCCTTCCTTTCCTCCTTATATACCCCCTTAGGTCATCGTTTAGACTTGGATTTTGTTTAGTTAAAAAGAACTCAGCTTTTGCTAGTCTTCGCCATAGGCACGAGTGTCGGCTAGACCTCCTGTACTACGCACTTGCAAGATCCCACCATCATCAATAAAGTTCATCTTCCATCCGCAATTCTTGATTGCAATTTTGGTTCTTACTTGTTTCTCGATCGCAGGTAGAACTAGACCTCTTTGGTAGGCCGATCGTGCTACTGCAGGGTTGGTAACTCATGGAGATTGGTTTAGCGATTGCATTGGCGCCGCGTACGTGTGTGTAGAAGTCGGATCGCCAAGGTCGAACTCCTCCAAGAATTGACGTATCATATCTCATCGAAAGATCGGACTACCTTTGCCCTATCACTACCCTCTTGCATCAAAACACCACCGATTCCAATACCACTAGCATCACATTCAATCTCAAATTGTTTATTGAAATCAGCAAGTACCAAACAAGGTGCAACAGTCAAACAACGTTTCAATTCACCCAAAGCAATATCTTGGGCTGCGCCCCACAGAAAAGCAACACCCTTTTTGGTGAGTTCATTCAAAAGAGCAGCAATAGTGCTAAAGTCTCTAACAAAGCGTCTATAAAATCCAGCAAGACCAAGAAAACTTTGTAATTGACTTATATTTATAGGAGTAGGCCAATTTTTAATAGCTTCAATTTTAGTTTGATCTACCTCAACTCCATGTTTTGAAACAACAAAACCCAGAAATATGACCTTGTCCTTGCAAAAAGTGCATTTACCAAGATTATCATAAAGTTTATTATCACGCAGCACGTGCAAAACTTATCGAATATGATCACAATGTTCAAATTCATTACGGCTATAAATCAGAATATCATCAAAATATACTACCACGAATTTTCCAATAAAATGCCTCAAAACATGATTCATTAATCTCATGAATGTGCTAGGTGCATTAGTTAACCCAAAAGGCATTACTAACCACTCATATAAACCGAATTTTGATTTGAAAGCAGTTTTCCATTCATCCCCTTCTTTCATTCTAATCTGATGGTAACCACTACGCAAATCAATTTTAGAGAAAATAGCAGCACCACTTAATTAATCTAGCATGTCATCCAAGCGTGGAATAGGATGTCTATACCGAATAGTGATGTTATTAATCGCTCTACAATCAACACACATGCGCCATGTACCATCTTTCTTAGGGACTAAAATAACAGGAACAACACAAGGGCTTAAGCTTACACGCACATACCCTTTGTCGAGAAGCTCTTGTAGTTGTCGCTGAATTTCCTTCGTCTCTTCAGGGTTCGTTCAGTAAGGGGCTCGGTTTGGTAGTGACGCTCTAGGAATCAAATCAATTTGATGCTCAATCCCACGCAATGGTGGCAAACCAGCGGGTACCTCCTCCGGAAACACATCACTAAATTCCTGCAAAACATTAGAAACACCAATAGAGAGTGGGGTCATGTCATTAGAAACAAGAATTTGGCCCTTGCACATAAGTACAAGAGTTACTAGAGTGGGATCCTCGCCAAACTCTCTCAAATCAGATTTGGTGGCTAACATTACTACAGAATTCTCTCCTTCGCTTTTCTTTTTAGCACTCAAATTTGGCTTGTGGCTCTCGCTCACCGGAAGTGGAGTCTCTCGCCTAGCTAATCTCTCACGCTCAGCCTCACGGTTAACTTCAACTTTTTGGCGCGTTTCATTGACTATCTCTTGAGATGTCATAGGCCGCAGCATCACCTCCTTGCCATGCCAATTTAGCTGATATGTATTTGTTCTCCCATTGTGACGCACATCTCTATCAAATTGCCAAGGACGTCCCAACAACAAATGACAAACCGTCATTGGAACTACGTTCACACTCCTCGGTATCCTTGTAAGGTCCAATCTGAAATTCAACCCGCACCATGTGATTGATCTTCAACTCCCCACTGTCACTTAGCCATTGAATATAATACGGATGGGGATGTGGCAAATATTTCAGATTCAGTTTTTGACAAAGTTCTTTACTAGCTAAATTGCGGCAGCTGCCACCATCAATGATCAATTTGCAAGAACGTCCATTACCAATTGCAGCCCTTTGTTTGAAACAAATTGCATCGCTGCTCCGAAGAACTAGGAGCAACACTCAATACCTTGGGCGTGCAAACGATGGATGGTAAGTGCTCGGCATCCGCATATTGGAACTCATCTTCTTACTCATCCTCGCTCGTCGCCGTAGGATCAGCCTCATCACCACTCTCATACTCGCCGGTCTCCTCATTGATCAACATGACCTTCTTGTTTGGGCACTCGTGCTTGAAATGACCTCTTCCTCCACATGTATGGCAGTTCATATTGCATGTACGAGCTATAGAATTGGACGAGCCAGCAGCACTAGCAGCAGGTTGTGATGACGGTTTGGCACTAGGGGCCACCGAAACTGGTTTTGAAGTAGCAGCACTTGGCGTCACAGAAGTAGGTGCTGTCCGTGGTGTATAAGGACCTCTCGTATAAGAAGAACGAGACACAAATTTGGCATCTTCGGCCACTTGTAATTCTGCCTCACGTCCTTGGTGCAACAAATCTTGTACATCGCCATATTGATGATGACGCACAATTTGCTTGATGTTGTAACTCAACCCGGACAGGAATCGCTACATGGCTTGCTCGGGTTCTTCTCTCATGCTAGCACGTTGCATAATCATCTCCATCTCATTGTAGCACTCATCAACGGACTTGGTGACTTGCTTCAAATTCTACAACTTATCATACAAAGAACGGATGTGATGACGCATCTCCGCCTTCATCTCTCGCCAAGAAAGAATGGGCACATCATTGGCTTCACGCCTAGCATTCACAAGGTCATGCCACCATAGCAAAGCATAGCCATCGAACTCAGAAGTTGCAAGCTAGCTTGATCTTTCTATCTTCAGTGTAGTCATGCAAACACCATAATTGCTCCATCTTCAACTCCCAGTTAACATACTCTTCCACATCAATAGATCCTTCAAACTTGGGAATACTGAATTTGGGCTTACCAACGCTATCATCATCACGGTTGGCTGCATGACCAAAATTTTCGCCAATCATACGATGTGCACCAAGAGGCGCAAATCCACGGCCAGGAGGTACAGCACCACCACGGCCACCTCCACGTCCACCATTAGCATGTGGTTGTGGTTGTTGTTGTTGTTGCCATTGCAACCTCTCACAATGAGCAGCAGCTTGCTCATCATCATCCTCAATATCAAAATCAACCCCGTGATCACCATGAACACTTGCGTCATCAACAGGTTGCTCATGTCGTTGCGTCAAAACCTGCACAACACGGTTCAATGTACCAATAGTATTCTGTATGTCCACTATGGTAGCTGCAGAGTCCGTCGCCGTTTGTAGCACATTATCAACCTTTAGATCCGTGGCAGTCAAATCAGATTGCAACTTGTCACATTGAGCACTGAACTGACGTGATAGGTGATCTTGAAGCGCTTCATATTCTGCCCAACAAACAGGAGTGTTACCGTCCTTCTTTTTCCTCACAACATCGTCCATCTCATCGCCTGAAGACATGATTAGTGCACACAGAAAATATATGTATAGTAGTGGAAACTCTCAACTCACTCAAAACCGAAAGAACGAGTGAATCTTACCATTCCAAAGTGAATTAGAAAAGCTTACCAACTTGTATGAGCAGCACGTGCACGGTGATGAAGCGAATATTATGGATCTCAAAGTGTCACACAACAAATCAGGGTATTTGGTGGAGCTTGGTTTGGATACCTAACACACCAATTCACAAGACCTAGTGCTGATCGTATGACATACAGGAAACGCACATGGTGGAGAAAAATGGGGCAAAGCAAATTTGAAAAAGAGCTCACAAAACTTGCAGGTCGGATAACTTGCTCGTGTTGCAAGGCAAAAGAGAGATGCTAGCTTAGCTCAAACTTTTGACATGCACAGATTGCTCAAATTTTCAAACTCAACACGAACAAAGAGCAGCTCCACAAAGATGATGAAACTTCCGGCCACTTCTCTATTTTCTCTTTTTTTGTACAACTCTTTTCCCTTGTTTTTCTGTTTTTTTATTATATATATATACACGGCCACAAATTAGAACAGAAGCAAAACAACTATTGCGAAATAAAACACACTAAAAGAGCAGCCTGTCGAGCAAAAAGAGCTAGTCTCAAATAGGTAAGTTCCTACACAATTGCTATAGATAGGCTGTATCTAAGTCTCACAAAGATTTATGGTGGCTCAAGAGACGAAAATTGGAAAGAAAACGGAAAAGAAAACCTATATGGAAAACCTAAACAGACTCGAATTCCTACCGCGGCAGGAAAAACGCGAGAAATAAACCGTGTCGCGGCAGGACTCGCGGCAGGATTCCTAGTCCAACTCGGTGTCGCGGCAGAGAAAATCGACCTTAACCGTGTCGCGGCAGGACGCGCGGCAGGATTCCGACTTCAACTCTAACTTGATAAAAAACTCAGATTCCGACCTAAACCGACTCGATTCAAAACAATGATAGAGATACAGAAAAACCTATATAACTATGACTCGGATAAGAGAAAAAGGTACGCAAAAGGAAACGACCAGCAACTAGAAGTTGAAAACAATGTAATCTACGGCTATGGCGAAATCTAACCCTAATATTTTTGGCTTTTTCTGTATAGGACGAAAATAAATCTAACTACGAGGATGGATTGCTCACCGAGTAAATCCTGGAAATCTGATACCAAGATGATAAGGGGTTGCCCGATCTTCTCAGTGAGCCGATGGTTGATTGGATGGTTGATGAAGATAACTTGCGAGATGCTCTCGAACTCTCCGGCTGCTCCCCCGTTGCCAATGCAACAACTCTTCAACCCAATGGATATTCGCAACACCACACACTTGCGCAACGTAGCCGCCGACCACGAGCGGTTTGCAATCTACGAATTCCCAATGGAACAACAAATTACACTCAAACTTTGGTAGCTAAATCTCCAGATCGAAACAAAGTGGAGAGGTTGTATTCCTGATCGCAACAAAGAGGAAGACGAAAATGGATGAATGTTTGTAGCAATCCGATCTAGGGTTTAAGTAAAACGTGGTCTGCCTCTAACTACAGCGCCCCTCCTGTACTTATAGGAGTTGAGGCGTCCTACCCATGTACGTGGACTCAAAGTACAACTCTAGTTCGACTCGACTTGATACAAACCGACACAAGTTGGGTTCGGCCTAATTGGCACGCAGGCCTCATGTGGTGCACCTTAGACGTATGTGATCATCCCTTGGATGTCCTGGTGCGCCACCTTAGCTTGTCACGCATGATCTCCCTCTCTTGGTGATGCGCCTGCCTCCCTCTCCTCCCTCGCGCATATGTTGGAAATCATCTCTTCTTCTTCTTGCTGCAACTCTCCTTCTCCATGTGCAATGCTTGCGCCATCCTCATATCTGATCATGGACAAATACAAAGACTTAGGTAGTATTAAATTCTCATAATCATGAAAATCACTTAAGAACGAATTCACCTGTTGGCCAAGTAGCTTTGCACGTGCTCTAGTCATAGGACCAATCCGAACTTCATTAGTTGGAGCTTGAGCAGCAACATCATCTTTAGGAAAAGACGGTAAGGAACTAGGAATGTCCTCATCTGATGCAGCCCCACATGTGGACAACACCATGGCCAACACGCCTACGGGCCCGATAACAAGATCAAGAGCAAAGGCTATGCAAGATAAGGCCCGATATCTGACCATGGCCAATACCCTGTTTTTGTCGTGTGATAGCTCAAACCCTCGGTATTCTCTTCTTCACATCCGTACACTAGTTGCTACTACTTGGTTGGTAAGTACTTCTATTCACTTTGGAACGGTAAGATACATCTTTATTTGCTGTTTTGAGTGAGTTGTGAGAGAACACCACTTATACTTATTTTTCTTTCACTAACGTCTTAATCATGGATTCTGCTAGAGATGTTTTTGTGCAGCAAAAGAAGTACCCTGATGAGGTGGTGAAGTGGAATGAGTATGAGGCACTACGTGATTACATGAAGCTGAGAATTGAACGTTCTGTTGGGGCCGTACAAGAGGATCTGCAGCGTGTGGAGTTGAAAATAGAGGGTGCTACTACTCAAGAATCTGTTGAGGCACTCACAAGGCAGATTGCGGAATTGACTGCTTTGGTACAACAAAGACCACCTCAAGTTAATGACAATGCAAGTGTGCATGATGGTGCTGATATCCATGCGGATGGCCATGAGGAGTTTCCTCTTGGAGGTGGCCGAGGTGGGAGAGGTCATGCAGCTGGTCCAGGCCATGGTTTTCATGCTATTGGTGCAGGGCGTTTTCCCCAACCTGAAAATAACCGTGAGGAGGATGGGTTGGGCAAGCCCAAATTTTCTATTACATCATTCAGTTTTGATACCAATGATGTGGAAGAGTACCTCACTTGGGAACTGAAAATTGAGAAGCTATGGCGTTTGCATGACTATACTGAAGATAGAAAAATTAAACTTGCTTCCTCTGAGTTTGATGGCGATGCACTTCGTTGGTGGGACAATGTTGTGCAAAAGCGAGAGGAAGATCGTGATCCACCAATTGTTACTTGGAGGTCTATGAAGCAAGTCACGAGGGACAGATTTGTGCCACGAAATTATATACGTACTCTCTATGATCAATTCCAGCAATTGAGGCAGGGTACTATGTCAGTCGATGCTTATTTTCAGGAGATGGAGATGATTTTACAACGTGCCCATGTGAGAGAGGAACCCGAGCAAACCATGCAGCGTTTCCTTTCAGGTTTGCAATACAAAATTAAGAGCATTGTGAGGCATCTTCAATATTTTGATATGAATGAGCTGCTACATCATGCGCGTGAAGCTGAAGCACAATTGGCCGAGGAGGCAAAGATGGCAGCCCGCAATGCAGCTAGGAGTCGTTTTCCTTCAAGAGCACCATCTACCACGCCTCCACCAACCCCCAATTCAGCTATGCGTGGTACAACATCTACTAGACCAGAATCAAGTGCTTCTAATGCAAAGAAATCAGCCCAACCTGCTGCTAGTGCCAATGGTTCTTCTATGTCCGTAGCACGAGACAGAGACATGAATTGTCATACTTGTGGAGGTAAAGGGCACTTTAAGAGAGAATGTCCTAACAAGAAAGTTATGCTTATTAATAAGGACAATGAATATGAGACAGGTGATGATGCTGATCCGAATGATGATGATTGTTATGATGATGAGGATGGCCCTCTTAATGCTTATGCTACACACTATCCTTCCATTGTTTGCATGCAGAAATCTTTGAGTGTTACACAAAGTCCTGAAAATCAGCGTTGCAATTTGTTCCAAACCAAGGCTATTGTTGGTCCTCAAATGGCATGCAAGGTGATTATAGATGGAGGAAGTTGCAGAAATTTAGCAAGCAAAAATTTATGTGCAAAGCTGAAACTGAAATATATTCCACACCCTCATCCGTATTATATACAGTGGTTAAGTGATAATGGAGAGATGAAGGTGAGCTACATGGTTCGAGTGGAGTTTCAGATTGGGCCATACAAAGATACAATTGAATGTGATGTGGTTCCTATGACATTTTGCCACTTATTGTTGGGCAGACCATGGCAATTCGATAGGAGTGTTGTGCACAATGGACGCGCAAATACCTATCAATTGAATTGGCATGGGAGAGATATAATTTTAAGGCCTATGACACCACAACAAATTGTAAATGAGTCTCGTAAAAAAACTGAAGTAAATCTTGAAAAGGAGAGTGAGAGAGTAGATAGACGAGGGAATAATATTTCTGTGAGTGAACATAGCATACCCAAGCCGAGTGGTAAAAATAAAAGTGAGGGAGTGAACCTACTATGCATGTTAGCCACCAAAGAGGATTTGAGAGAATTTCGTGAGGATCCTAGTTTAGTTCCTATTGTGCTTATGCATAAAGGAGAAATTTTGGTTTCTAACGACATGACCCCTATCTCTATTGTTGTTTCTAATGTGTTGCAGGAAATTGATGATGTGTTTCCGGAGGAGGTACCTACAGGGTTGCCACCATTGTGTGGGATAGAACATCAAATTGACTTGATCCCGGGAGCTACATTGCCAAACCGAGCCCCCTATAGGACAAATCCCCAAGAGACGAAAGAAATTCAGAAACAAGTACAAGAGCTTCTTGATAAAGGGTATATTCGAATCAGCTTAAGCCCTTGTGCTGTTCCTGTTATTTTAGTTCCTAAGAAAGATGGTACTTGGGCATGTGCGTAGATTGTATAACAATTAACAACATCAATATTCGTTATCGTCATCCTATTTCACGATTGGAAGACATGTTAGATGAATTAAGTGGTGCTGCTGTTTTCTCTAAAATTGATTTGCGTAGTGGTTATCATCAAATTAGGATGAAAGAGGGGGATGAGTGGAAAACAGCCTTTAAAACGAAATTTGGTTTATATGAGTGGTTAGTGATGCCTTTTGGTTTAACTAATGCACCTAGTATTTTCATGAGATTAATGAACCATGTTTTGCGTGATTTTATTGGCAAGTTTGTGGTAGTATATTTTGATGATATATTGATCTATAGCCGCAATGAATCTGAACATATTCATCATATTAGACAAGTTTTACATGTGCTACGTGAAAATAAACTTTATGGTAATCTTGCTAATTGCACATTTTGCAAAGATAAGGTCATATTTCTAGGATATGTTGTTTCTAAGCATGGAATTGAAGTAGATGAAACTAAAATTGAAGCTATTAAAAATTGGCCAATTCCCATGAATGTTAGTCAAGTACGAAGTTTTAATGGATTGGCTGGTTTCTATAGAAGATTTGTGAAAGATTTTAGTACTCTTGCTGCACCTTTAAATGATCTTACTAAGAAAGGTGTTGAATTTGCATGGGGGGTAGCACAAGATATTGCATTTGATGAGCTGAAAAAACGTTTGATTTCTGCCCCATTGTTAATACTTCCTGATTTTAATAAGCAATTCGAAATTGAGTGTGATGCTAGTGGTATTGGAATTGGAGGAGTGCTAATGCAAGAGAACAAACCCGTGGCATATTTTTCTGAAAAATTGAGTGGTGCCCAATTGAATTATTCTTTTTATGATAAAGAATTGTATTGACTTGTTAGAGTTCTTGAGGTTTGGAAACATTATTTGTGGCCAAAAGAATTTATCATACATTCTGATCATGAGGCATTGAAATTTTTAAATAGCCAATCTAATCTTAATAAACGTCATGCTAAATGGGTTGAATTCATTGAATCTTTCCCTTACATAATTAAATATAAGAAAGGCCAAGATAATGTGGTAGCTGATGCTTTGTCTAGGAAAAATATGTTATTGACACAATTGGATGTGCAAGTTCCTGGTTTGGAGAGTTTACGTGAATTATATGCTAATGATCCTGATTTCTCTATGCCTTTTTACTAAGTGTTCTTCGGTGAAAGCATGGGATAAATTTCATATTCACGATGGATTTCTGTTTAGAGCTAACAAATTATGTGTGCCCGAGTCGTCCGTGCGTTTGCTATTATTGCAGGAATCCCATAGTGGTGGATTAATGGGACACTTTGGGCGCGAGAAAACATTACTAATGTTGGCTGATCACTTCTACTGGCGATGCATGATGAGAGATGTGGACAGGTTTGTGAGGCGTTGCATCACTTGCAACAAGGCTGATATGGGCACGACGGGGGAGGTGCAGCCCAATTTCAGGACTCCACCAAGTTAGATGTATTCGTCGTGTGTTGCTATTTTAAATAATTAGAGTTTTTAATAATTATGAGTTTGGGCTTGGTTTGGGCCTGTCCAACCAAGTCAACGTTGGGCCCATTAGTGGGGAGGTACTGTAGCGCGGTACTGTAGCGCGGTACTGTAGCCCCCTCATATAAGGAGCTGCTAGGCATCGTTTTAGGGTTAGCTTGAGTTTAGATTAAAAACAGTCCATAGACTTTGAGCTCGTTGGTGAAGCATCCCTCCGGGGACGGCGATGCCGTTTATCGGTTTGTAATAAAGATTGCTGCGAGGGTGCTTGTGTTCATCAAGTGTTATCGTGCTCAGGCTAGAGGCGTGGTGATCTTCATCACGTTGCTCGCTGGATTTATTCCCCACCTTCAGGTGACGTTCATCGACGTTGTTGGAAGGATTTATCTATCCGGTTTACTCGCTGTGAAAGATCGGGCAAAACTCTAGGATCATCCCCTTGACCCCTTATCATGTGGTATCAGATTACTGGGTTGTTCACAGCGAGGGTGTGTTGATCGATCTTATCTAGATCGGTTGATTTGGAGGAGATTGCGGCTGCTGTTGGTGGAGATCGCTTTGCATCAAGATTGATCTGCTGGGCGGCTGCTGTTGGAGGAGATTGCTTTGCATCAGGGCTTTGCTCCGCGTGGTGAAGAGATCAGATCCATACGTGGACAGCTAGATTTCTTTTGGTGGTGCCAGCCACGAGGAAGGAGCAGCAGTTTCAATCACGTGTTCTGCCTGGTCCAGAAACGACCATCGACTTGTTCGGGAAACTTCGATCTGTACGTGGTGAATCGGGACCTGGGAAGCTACCCATTGGAAAGTACACAAAATTTCCTTTCCAAAGAGTATTTACTTGCCTTATTCGGACTTCGTACGAGAAAATTACGTCCGTTTCAAATTCAGAGCGTCAGTCTGTCCGCGAGTCCGCGATTTTCTGCCGTGGCACAAAAATCCGTCATTTTCTCTGCCGCAGCAGAATCAAGTTGGAAAGAAGTTTTTGGTTGCAGTTTGTCTACAGAGATGGGTTCTTCAAGTCCTATTTGTATGATGGAAAGGTCCAATGATCTGTTTCTTGATTACACTAATATCAAGGCAGGAAAGGCATATGATCGAGAACAATTGAGTTGGAAGTTGGAAAGTTCTGCAACGTATGCAGGATTTCAGTCTTGGGAATCTGACATGGTTCGTGGATTTGCAAGATGTCGTGCAAACAGTCAAGCTTTTGGTAGCTATACTGAATATGTTCTTGCATCTCGGCGTGTGGATGTGACGGTGGCTGGTTGGTGGCGTAACGAGAAATATGCGAAGGACATGAGGGATAGCGAATGTAATTGGGAGATGTTCAGAGAATTTCTGCGTTCCAGATTTTTGGAGAAATCCAAGGAGATGGATAAGGTGGTTACTCCTAAGGATGTTGTACCATTGAGTGGGCTGAATATGCAACTCAAGAGAGTACATGATGATACTTGCATGAGAGCGGATAGAGGCCAGCGATGGAGTTTATTTCAGGCGCAGTGTATGATCAAAGGCAAAGCATGCAAGTTGATGATTGACAGTGGTAGCTACTGTAATGGCATTAGCAAGGCGGTTGTCGAGGCATTGGGTTTGTCCACATGGCGAATTCCCGAACCGAGGCATGTTGAGTGGGTCAATAGTTGCGGTATGATGAAGATTACTCACAAGGTGCGTGTGCCATTTACAGTTGGTGACTATGTTGATGAGGTTGAGTGCGATGTGTTGCCATTGGAGGTGTGTGGATTGTTACTTGGACGTCCATGGCAATATGATCGCAATGCTATGCATGCTGGAAGAGCAAATACATATTCATTTGTGCATGATGGCAAACAGCGGACTTTTAAGCCTATGCAAGATGATCAAATCAAGTCCGATGTGGTGCTGGTGGTGCACAAGGAGAAGTTGCATAAAGCTAAGCCAAAGCCAAGGTTAGCTAAGTTGCAGCAAGAGGAGCATGATGCAAGGAGCGTTGGTACTGAAACTGATTCAGCCGTGCATGTAGATGACGAGCCAGTTGTTCTTGTTGGTGACAAGCCGGTTGAAGAAAGGAGGGATATTGCAGCATGTGTTCCAGTTTGTGTTGACAAAGGTGTTCAAACCGATGATGATTGTGCTGATTGTGTTTCGGTGCGTGCGGTGCCGCGAGTAGACGGTCGCAGCTATGTCAGCACACCTATGAGGCGTTTTGTTGGAGCAGCAGTGCGGATGCATAAAGGAAAGGATGGACGTGTTCGTCAGTTGTGTGGTCCAGGCATTACTATTTTGCAGGGTCATGCAAAGAAGCTTCATGTTCCACAAAGGGCTCCATCCAGATTTGAGAAGAAGGTAGTGGCGCCAAAGTCCAAGCTCATGTGGAGAAGAAAAGAGGCGCCAAGTGCTGTATCAAGTCAAGTAGGCCGAGAGGGAGGATGTGGCGTGGAAGGCAAGCAAGACTTCAAGATGGCGAAGACGCGTGATGTTGTTGCTGCTATCACGCCACCCTTTCGAGCCGACCCTCAAGCGTTGAGGACAACGCTTCTTGAAGGGGGGGAGGATGATACGGGCACGACGGGGGAGGTGCAGCCCAATTTCAGGACTCCACCAAGTTAGATGTATTCGTCGTGTGTTGCTATTTTAAATAATTAGAGTTTTTAATAATTATGAGTTTGGGCTTGGTTTGGGCCTGTCCAACCAAGTCAACGTTGGGCCCATTAGTGGGGAGGTACTGTAGCGCGGTACTGTAGCGCGGTACTGTAGCCCCCTCATATAAGGAGCTGCTAGGCATCGTTTTAGGGTTAGCTTGAGTTTAGATTAAAAACAGTCCATAGACTTTGAGCTCGTTGGTGAAGCATCCCTCCGGGGACGGCGATGCCGTTTATCGGTTTGTAATAAAGATTGCTGCGAGGGTGCTTGTGTTCATCAAGTGTTATCGTGCTCAGGCTAGAGGCGTGGTGATCTTCATCACGTTGCTCGCTGGATTTATTCCCCACCTTCAGGTGACGTTCATCGACGTTGTTGGAAGGATTTATCTATCCGGTTTACTCGCTGTGAAAGATCGGGCAAAACTCTAGGATTATCCCCTTGACCCCTTATCAAAGGCTAAATCCAAATTAAAGCCTCATGGTTTGTATACTCCTCTTCCTGCACCTACTACTCCATGGGAAGATATTAGTATGGATTTTGTGTTAGGATTATCAAGAACAAAAAGAGGACATGATTCTATATTTGTGGTAGTGGATAGGTTCTCTAAAATGTCACACTTTATTACATGCCACAAGAGCGACGATGCGTCGCATATTGCTAATCTGTTTTTCAGAGATATAGTGAGATTACATGGCGTACCAAGGACTATTGTTTCTGATCGTGATGTGAAGTTTATGAGCTACTTTTGGAAGACGTTATGGGGAAACTGGGGACAAAGCTGCTGTTTAGTACTACTTATCACCCCCAAACTGATGGACAAACGGAGGTGGTGAATCGCACACTATCAACATTATTGCGAGCCATGATCAAGAAAAATCTGCGAGAGTGGGAGGATTGTTTACCGCATGTGGAGTTTGCTTATAACAGGGCGGTGCACTCAACTACTCAATTATGTCCGTTTGAGGTGGTGTATGGTTTCAAGCCCTTCACACCACTTGATTTGCTGCCGCTGCCAATACAAGAGAGAGTAAACATGGAGGCATCGAAGCGTGCAGATTTTGTGAGGAAGATAGATGAGAAGACCAAGCAAGCGATTGAGAAGAAAGGAAGATATGTTGCTGATCGTGTTAACAAGAAGCGGAAGGAGGTGATATTTCAGCCCGGAGACATGGTTTGGGTGCATTTTCGCAAAGACAGATTTCCCACATTGCGCAAGTCCAAGTTGTTGCCACGAGGAGCAGGTCCATATAAATTGCTTGCAAGGATCAATGATAATGCCTATTCAATTGATCTTCCCACGGATGAGTTTGGTGTTAGTAATTCATTCAATGTTGCTGATTTGACACCATACTTTGGAGATGACCTTGCTGCGTCGAGGACGACACCTTTTCAAGGGGGGAGGATGATGAGGACATCCCTAGCTCTTCTACACTTTCTCCAATTGAAGATGTTGCTGTTCAAGACAAACCCAATGAAGTGAGGATTGGACCAATGACAAGATCAAGAACCAAGTTATTAGAACAACAGGTGAACTCACTCTTAATAGAATTTGATGTTTGTGATTATGAGAATTTTATACTACCTAAGTCTATGCATTTATGTATGATCAGGGTTATTGATAACACAAGCATTCATGGAGGAGAGGAGCAGCAAGGCATGGAGGATCACATGGAGAGCAAGAGGGAATGCATGGAGGATACAATTCAGAACATCTACTACAAGTGCTTGAGGGAGGAGAGGAAGACAGGAGCACATGGTGAGAGGCAAGAAGCTGGCGCACAAAACAATGTTGGTGGCGCTAAGGAGGAGTCATAGTCACACCAGGACTAGGACCTGCGTGTCCTTTTGGGCCGAACCCAACATGGGTCGGTTTGTATCCTGTTGAGTCCAAACTTTGAATCCAAACCGAGTAGGATTAGAGGAGGTGCGTTTTGGCTGGTTTGTGGCCACACCCCCTCTCATATATACCTCCTTCCTACGGGTTGGAGGCTTAGACTACGTTGAACATAAACCCTAGAACCTCTAGATTGGATCGCGAGAAGCATTCATCTTGAAGTATAAACCTTTGCAAATTCTGCGTGTTATTTCCTGTTCCATTGGGAATCAGAAGGTACAGGACCACTTCATAGTCGGTGGCTACGTGTGCAAGTGTGTGGAGCTGCGAATATCCAAGGGGTTGAAAGTTGTTGCATTGGCAATGGGGATTAGCCGGAGAGTTTACAGCGAGACGGAAGTTATCTACATCGACATCACCACGAGCTCATTGAGAAGATCGGGCCACCCCTTATCAGATACCATGTGCATACTCAGGATCCAACTTGGTGACGACCTACAATGGAGTAGAGAAGATGAGCAAGAGAAGGTCCAAGATGATGGAGAAGATGACCAAGAGGAGATCCCAAAAGATGGTCAAGGAGAGGAAGAAGGAGGCGGAGCCAGGCTGGCCGGCCTCCAGCCCGGCCTAGGCCGGCCACCCACCTGAGCCAGCCGGCCTCCTAGCCGGCCTAGGCCGGCCCCCAGGCCGGCCACCCACCTGAGCCAGCCGGCCTAGGCCGGCCCCCAGGCCGGTCACCCACCTGAGCCAGCCGGCCCCCAGGCCGGTCACCTACCTGAGCCAGCCGGCCCCCAAGCCGGTCACCCACCTGAGCCAGCCGGCCCCCCAGGCCGGACCCCCCCCAGGCCGGACACCCACGTTTCTGCCCCCGTTTTGTACTAGACTATAAATAGCACTCCCCTTTCCCCATTATAGGACAGACTGAATTTGAGACTTGTGAGCTATGCCCCTCCTCCCTCGTTGCTAGGGTTCCTCTTCGAGGATGGATCTTGTTGTTGCTACTCTTTCACTGAGGTGTCTCTAGTAGTGCAAACCAATCTTTCACTGCGGTGATTCTATTGGATCGGTGGACCGGCCGGTAAGAGCAATCGGTTTCATTAAGAGTAAGATTGGCTTTGATTCTTCGATCCAAAGGCTTCTCTTGTGAGGGTTGTCGTTGGGTGGAGATCTCTGCAGGTTTTGCTAGTTATCCTCTTTGTTTGCCCACGATTTCCCCCCGATTTCCACCTCGTGTTCATCATGTTCATCGTGTTCTTCGCGTTCATCCCCTTCCCCCCCCCCTCAAATCCATGAAGATCGAGCCAACCCCTACATCATCATCACATATGATGTTCATTGCATTGAAATCATCGGAAAGAGAAGTTTGTGAACCAAACCAGATGAGAGAGGCTCTTATCATCGCCATCATGGGTGCACACAAAGCAAATAGAAGAGCAAGTGTTCATCGATTTTGTTGCAACACCAATAAGACAACATCCAAAGGTCTCATGACAAGACATGCCTCAAAATATCATTATGGTTGCAATCAAACCAACGAAAAGAACAATTGTTCACCATAATTTTTGCAACATATAAATCATCTAGAAGGAAGATCAAGGGAGCATGAATGTCACAATGGAAAACCAAAGCACTCACATGTTTGCGCGCGAACCAAAGGAAAGAGCATTTGTTCAATTTGTTCGATGCAAAACATGGAAAAGGAAATAGAGGCGGAATCGGTCCACAACTCTCATGGAAAATGCTCTCAAGAGCTCTTTTGGTCAACTCATGTTCAATAGATGGTGACATTATCATGCGGGAACCATTGCACACGAAATTCCATAAAAACAAATTGTGTGCATGGTACATGAATGCATCATACATCATGACGCATCTATCCATTTGCACATCACCAAACACAACAAAATCAAAAGGAATATATGACATATGTGGTTGGTCAATATGCAAAAGGAAGGGTGAAATATTCTCAACATGGCAAAAGGAAGAATCTCCAAATTTTGATAAAGCTATGGGGGCATTCTCATAAGACATCATAGCAACATTATGGAAAACCAAGCATTGGAAAGAGAAATTGTTCAACTTCTTGGATGCAACAATGGGAGAAACTTCAAAAGTTTCATAACAAGGCAAGCTTATGGCAACATCATCACAAGTTGGTGATTCCACATGATCAACATTGGTTAGAAACAAGGTATCACATGGGAATATGAAAGAAGCATAGGTGACATCAAAATGATCATCCATACCATGCAAGCAATCACAAGGCATCATGTCCACTAGTGGGATCATGGCATCATCAACACCCATATGCATACCTTTGTAGTCCCGCTCATGAGATGTAGGTGTTGTGGTAGAGGTAGCGGGGTCCATGTGGCCGACTTGTCCATCATGATTAAGACATGGGGTGGCATCGTTTTCATCCTCCATGTACATCTTCTCCATAATAGGCACAATATGTCGAGGCTTGGCATCTCATCAACCATGGAACCTAGTACAACATGAGAGAACACACTAGAGGTAGAGGGTAAGTTGTTAGAAATCGAAATGGGCTCACTTGACCTATCAACTACCTCTCCCAACTCAAGTGGTGTATCACTCATTCCCTCAAAATGGAAGCACTCAAACTCACATATGGTGGAGGCACTCAACTCACTATCATTCTCACTCAAGTGGGCTAAGTGGCTCTCATACTCACATAGGATTGGTGCCATCTCATCATTCAAGCACATAGGGATAGGCTCGGTTGTCTCAACCTCATTCGCCGCCTTGGTTGAAGGGAAACTCCCATGCTCAACCTCCTCAACCTTTTCGCCTCCAAAGGTGAATGCCGTAGGGTGGGCATCATCACTCGACTCCTTTGCCGAAGGGAACATCCCATGCTCGGCTTCTTCACTTGGCTCACCGCCACAAGTGGTCAATGCTCGCTGATGTAGGGGTTGGCCCGATCTTCACAGATTTGAGGGGGAAAAGTGGATGAATGCGAAGAACACGATGAACACGAGATGGAAATCAGGGGGGGGGGGGGACGTGGGCAAACAAAGAGGATAACTAACAAAACCTGCAGAGATCTCTACCCAACAACAACCCTCACAAGAGAAACCTTTGGATCGAAGAATCAAAACCAATCTTACTCTTAATGAAACCGATTGCTCTTACCGGCTGGTCCACCGATCCAATAGAATCACCGCAGTGAAAGATTGGTTTGCACTACTAGAGACACCTCAGTGAAAGAGTAGCGACAACAAGATCCATCCTCAAAGAGGAACCCTAGCAACGAGGGAGGAGGAGCATAGCTCTCAAGTCTCAAATTCAGTCTAACCCTAGAAAGGAAAGAGGGGGTGCTATTTATAGGCATAGTACAAAACGGGTGCAGGATGCGGGAGACCGGCCTGTGGGCCGGCCTAGGCCGGCTGGGAGGCCGGCGGGCGCAGGTGGGGGACCGGTAAAATGGATGAACGCGAAGAACACGATGAACACGAGATGGAAATCGGGGGGGGGGGGAACGTGGGCAAACAAAGAGGATAGGCCGGCCTAGGCCGGTTGGGAGGCTGGCGGGCGCAGGTGGGGGACCGGCCTGGGGGCCGGCTGGGAGGCCGGCGGGCATTGGTGGGTGGCCGGCCTAGGGGCCAGCCTGGGCCGGCTGGGAGGCCGGCTGGCTCTGGTGGGTGGCCTTCCTGGGGGTCGGCCTAGGCCGGTCTGGAGGCCGGCCAGCCTGTCTCCGCCTCCTCCTTCCTCTCCTTGACCATCTTCTTGGATCTTTCTCTTGGTCATCTTCTCCATCATCTTGGACCTCCTCTTGTTCATCTTCACATGTGGGGCTACATCACTCGCCTCCTTGGTCGAAGGGAAAATCCCATGCTCGACCGTCTTCTCACCGTCTTCATGGTCACCATCTTGTAGTGGGGTGGACAATATGCTCGGTGAAGTGTCATGTGAGGGCTTGAAGAACTTCAATAAACCGGCAACGAACTCCTCGCGGATGGCCGTGAGGTTGGCCATGAGCTTGTCGCTGGTGAAGTTGGCATTTTTGGCGTCGAGCTTGGTCTTCAACTCGTTGAGGTCGGCCTTGAGTTTTTCCAATTCCTTCGTGTAGCTTGATCTACTCTTGGACACCCTTTTGGATGTGGCACGCAGAGGAGACTCCATATGATGTGTACTTGCCGCCATCTTGTGTGATGATGTAGATGCGTGATGGCATGGCCTTGAGTAGCTTGAGTCCTCATTGTGCCATCGATGATGATCATGAGTAGACGTACGCCGATGAAGATCCTTGGTGTTCCTTGACGAAGACTCACGTGCATAGGCACTTTGCGTTGGCCGCCGTCTCGAGGGTGATGTAGCTTGACATCGAGGAGGAGAGCGTGTCTCCTTGTACTCTAGGCAAAGATGCCTTGAGCTCCGTCCTCTTGAGCTTGATGTAGGTGCTTGATGGCGGTGGCGCTCTTGAGTTCGTGGGCTTGAGGATCGTTGAGGTGGGTACTCATCATCGGAGTCGTCATCAACATAGTGTGTAGAGCCTCGTTGAAGATCCTTAATGTGCCTAGAGGAGTCGTAGTCAACGTAGGGTTCCGCCACATCATTGGAGTTGTAGTCGTTGTAGTGGTCCACGATGGCATTGATGTTTGTGGGCTCGAAGTTGGTGTAGCTCTCCATGTCGTGGACAGTCGCAGCATCATAGTCGTAGTAGTGGTGGTGCTCCGCCATGTAGTCCATGCTCGTGGAGGTGTCATCGATGTCGTGGTCCACCATATCATCCATGCTCGGGGCGCCGTAGTCGTTGTCGCTCATCATGTTCTCCTCATCATGGCCTCCATAGGATGCTCCGCTCTCAGTAGACATGGTCAATCACAAGACAAGTGTATATATATGTGGAGTCGAAGTAACTAAGAAACCAACCTCACCTAGTTGATAGTATTGGAACTAGTCGATAGGTGTATATATATGTGGAGTCGAAGTAACTAAGAAACCAGCCTCACCTAGTAGACAAGTGTATATATATGTGGAGAACCACGATGACCACAAAGAAAATACAAGTCGATCTCAAAGGATATGAGTGAAGCTCATACAAGCAGATGCTTTCAAAAAGTGGAACTCGTGCAACCAAAAATGAGCTAGTGATGGACCTAGCGAAGACTAAAGCTCAAGTCGCACAAGTACAATAGAAACCAACTCGATTGCAATTTATTGGTGGGCTACAAGATTTGCACAAAGATACCACCCCTATGAATTTTTTATCGAGCTTGCGCGACCTACAACAGATATGGCATTGAGGCTCTTTCTTTCTTTTTTGCTTTTTGCTTTTTAATTCTTTTTCTATTCTCTTTTGCCTTTATTTTGCATCTCACTTTGCTTGCCAACAAGAACTATATCAACTAGCGCATACAACGTTTGCTCGGAACACTATGAGGTATCAAGTGTGCAAAGCCCAAGCAATCATAGATGAGCATGTCTCAATAGGATAGATAGGCACAAATGGCTTGGCTAACAAGTGATGCAAGGTGGGAGAAGATTTGGGGATGTTATACCTTTTGCCGACGATCTTCAACCTTAGAGTGGAATGTCCCTTCCTTGCTCACGAAATTTGGTGGCAATAGATGATGGGTCAACCGCTGTGGTGATATAGAGCTGGTCGGTATCTTCGATTAGAGACAAAAATCACCAAAAACGGTGTCCGGAAGTGAAAGTTATGCCAAAAACCGTGATGCTGAAATGTTTTCCCTGGGAGGTAGCGGTAGTACCGCTGAGAGGGGCGGTATTACCGCTGGACCCAGGTCCCCGGTAGTACCGCTCGGCCAGAGGTAGTACCGCTAGCCGCGGGATTTCCAGAACTGAACCTGAGACGAAAGAAAATCTGCGCGATTTGGGCGGAAAATTGGCACTTTAAACACCAAATCGGAGGGGAAATTGAAGGAATTTGGCCAAGGGAACGCAAAGGAATGTAGATCAACAAGTGTAGCAAGTAATCCACGGATCAAAACCTACCAAAACTCACTCAAATCTCAGATCGATCCAAAAGCAAATTGGGGCTATTTTTTGTGGAAATTTTGAAATTACTCAAAATCAAAGAAAAATTTGGGGGGATTGGGGGAGAAAACAAAAGCTAATCCGTGGCAACCCTTGCTCTGATACAATATGATGTATGGTTGGCCCGATCTTCACGGATTTGAGGCGGGGAAGTGGATGAACACGAAGAACACGGAGGTGGGAACGAAGAACACGAGGGAAAAATGGCAAAACGTGGGGATAACTCGCGAAGCCTACGAAGGAGAATCACCCGGCAACAAACCCCCAATGGAGTAGCCTCCGGATCCAAAAACCCAAGTCAACAACACACTTAATGAAACCGATTTCTCTTACCAGCCGGTCAACCGATCCAATAGAATCACCGCAATGAAAGATTGGTTTGACTAGAGACACCTAAGTGAAAGAGTAGCTACAACAAGAGTCATCATCCTCCTCGGAGGAACCCCATCACGGGAAGGAGCAACGCTCAACTCTCTAGTTCATTCTTCTCTAACCTAGATCTGAGCAGGTGGGGAAGTATATATAGTTTATGCCTAAAGGGGTAGGTGGGAGGATAAGATATAGGGAATATTCCCATTACTGCACGCAGGTAGCGGTACTACCGGTGAGCCAGTGGTAGTACCGCTCCTGGGAAGGTAGCGGTAGTACCGGGAGCTCCACGTCGAGGCTCTTCCCAACGGTAGTACGTGGCACGTACCGCTCCGGTATCGAGGGGAGTACAGAAGGGTTTTTGGAGCGGGACGGTACCGGTCCCGGTACCTCGGCAGTAGTACCGGTACCTGGGACTCAGCAGTTGTATCGCTGGCGCAGCGGTAGTACCGCTGCCCGGAGCTGTGAGCTCTTCTTCCTTCTTGTCGCTTCCTCCTCCTTTTCCAAGCGCAGGCCTTGGATGGTTGGAGTCCATGGAGTTCCTTGCCACTCTTTGAAGTCCTTGGTGGCTTGGCGTCCGTTGAAGCGCATGACATGATGATGGACGTGGGTCCTCCTACATTATCCTTTATTTTTGCCTCTCACTTTGCTTGCCAACAAGAACTATATCAACTAGCGCATACAACGTTTGCTCGGAACACTACGAGGTATCAAGTGTGCAAAGCCCAAGCAATCATAGATGAGCAAGTCTCAATAGGATAGATAGGCGCAAATGGCTTAGCTAACAAGTGATGCAAGGTGGGAGAAGATTTGGGGATGTTATAACTTTTGCCGACGATCTTCAACCTTGGAGTGGAATGTCCCTTCCTTGCTCACGAAATTTGGTGGAAATAGATGATGGATCAACCGCTGTGGTGATGTAGATCTTGTCGATAGCTTCGATTTGAGAGGAAAATCACCAGAAACGGAGTCCGGTAGTGAAAGTTATGCCAAAAACCGTGATGCTGAAATGCTGTCACTGGGAGGTAGTGGTAGTACCGCTGAGAGGGGCGGTAGTACCGCTGGACCCAGGTCCCCGGTAGTACCGCTCGGCCAGAGGTAGTACCGCTAGCCACGGGATTTCCAGATCTGAACCCGAGACGAAAAAATCTGCGCGATTTGGGCGGAAAATTGGCACTTTAAACACCAAATCGGAGGGGAAATTGAAGCAATTTGGCCAACGGAACGCAAAGGAAGGTAGATCAATAAGTATAGCAAGTAAATCCATGGATAAAAACCTACCAAAACTCATTCAAATATCAGATCGATCCAAAAGCAAATTGGGGCTATTTTTCTGGATATTTTCGAAATTACTCAAAATCAAATTAAAAATTGGGGGATTGGGGGAGAAAACAAAAGCAAATCCGTGGGAACCCTTGCTCTGATATCATATGATGTAGGGTTGGCCCGATCTTCACGGATTTGAGGCGGGGAAGTGGATGAACACGAAGAACACGGAGGTGGGAACGAAGAGCACGAGGGGAAAAATGGGAAAACGTGGGGATAACTCACGAAGCCTACGAGGGAGAATCACCCGGCAACAAACCCCAATGGAGTAGCCTCCGGATCCCAAAACCCAAGTCAACAACACGCTCAATGAAACCGATTTCTCTTGCCGACCGTTCTACCGGTCCAATAGAATCACCGCAGTGAAAGATTGGTTTGCACTACTAGAGACACCTAAGTGAAAGAGTAGCTACAACAAGAGTCATCATCCTCCTCGGAGGAACCCCATCACGGGAAGGAGCAACGCTCAACTCTCTAGTTGATTCTTCTCTAACCTAGATCTGAGCAGGTGGGGAAGTATATATAGTCTATACCTAAAGGGGTAGGTGGGAGGATACGATACAAGGAATATTCCCTTTACTGCACGCAGGCAAGCTGTAGTACCGTTGAGCCAGCGGTAGTACCGCTCCTGGGAAGGTAGCGGTAGTACCGGTTACCCAGCGGTAGTACCGAGAGCTCCACGTCGAGGCTCGTCCCAGCGGTAGAACGTGGCACGTACCGCTCCGGTACCGAGGGGAGTACAGAAGGGTTTTTGGAGTGGGACGGTACCGGTCCCAGTACCTCGGCGGTAATACCGGTAGCTAGGACTCAGCGGTAGTACCGCTGCCCGGAGCTACGATCTCTTCTTCCTTCTTGTCGCTTCCTCCTCCTTTTCCAAGCGCAGGCCTTGGATGGTTGGAATCCATGGAGTTCCTTGCCACCCTTTGAAGTCCTATGTGGCTTGGCGTCCCTTGAAGCGCATGACATGGTGATGGACGTGGGTCCGCCTACATCATCTCCCCCTCCTTCGAAAAGCGTCGTCTTCGATGCTAGCACGTCCTCATCATGTGAAGGAGATAGATGACTTGTTGTTGAAGTGGAAGTCACCATGCTGCCAATGTTACCTACACGCATCAAAGACCAAGCAAACAATGTGTGTGCATGATAGTGGAGTAGATCATCCCTGACATGTCCAATCTTGATCATTACACCATTAGCACAACACAAGGATATGGAAAGTAATGCAAATGCAAGGTCAATGTGCAAGCAACTCATCCGAATATCCTCAAAATGTGGGAACACAAAATCTCCAAGAAAAGTTGAGAAGGCTATGATACCTATCTCATTGTGAACCATATGATGTTCATTGCATTGAAAGCATCGGAAAGAGAAGTTTGTGAACCAAACCAGATGAGAGAGGCTCTTATCATCGCCATCATGGGTGCACACAAAGCAAAGAGAAGAGCAAGTGTTCATCGATTTTGTTGCAACACCAATAAGACAACATCTGATGAGGACATCCATAAACTTGACACATCTTCACCTCGTGATGATGATCACCAAGCTGCTGCAAAGAAGTCCAATGATGAAATCAGAATTGGACCTATTACAAGAGCTCGTGCAAAGCTATTAGAACAACAGGTGAACTCACTCCTAATAGAATATGAATATTTCGTTAATGAGAATTGTTTACTGCCTAAGTCTTTGTTTGTGTGCATACTCAGGTTCGTTGAAGAAGAAGACATAGCACATGGGAGCGAGGAGCTGCAGCACATGGAGCAAGAGGATCAAGGCGTGGAGTACAGAAGCTGAAGAGGACGCGAGGGAGGAGAGGGAGGCAGCATCCAAGGGCCAGGGAGGCCACCACGCCACACATGGGCAGGCGCCAAATCAGGCCTGCGTGCCTTAAGGCTGAACCCAACACTTTGGGTCAGTTTGTATCGTTTTGAGTCGAACCGTGATGTAGCCCCACATGTGGACAACACCATGGACACCATGCCGATTGGCCCAATGACAAGATCAAGAGTCAAAGCCCTTCATGAAACGGTGACCTCGCTCCTCTCGATGTGTGATCTCGACCTACCTTTGAATTGTTTGCTACCTCATGCCGGTACCTTGTGTATACTCAGGATCCACCCGGATGATGACCCACAATGGAGTCAAGAAGATGGCCAAGAGGAAATCCAAGAGGATGGCAAGAAGAGGAGGAAGAAGGAGGCAAAAGCTCAAGGCGGAGCCAGCCGGCCTCCAGGCCGGCCTGGGCCGGCCCCCAGGCCGGACCCCCACCCGAGCCGGCCGGCCCCCAGGCCGGACCTCCACCCGACGCGACCGGCCTCCAGGCCGGCCTAGGCCGGTTTCCAGGCCGGACCTCCACCCGACGCAGCCGGCCTCCAGGCCGGCCTAGGCCGGGTTCCAGGCCGGCCCTCCACCTGACGCAGCCGGCCTCCAGGCCGGCCTAGGCCGGTTTCCAGGCCGGCCCTCCACCCGACGCAGCCGGCCTCCAGGCCGGCCTAGGCCGGCCCCCAGGCCGGTTCCCCACCTTCCTGCCTCGTTTTGTACTAAGACTATAAATAGCTTTCCCCTTTCCCCTTTCGAGGTTAGACTGAATTTGAGACTTGTGTGAGCTATGCTCCTCCTCCCTCGTAGCTAGGGTGCCTGGTTGAGGTAGATCTTGTTGTTGCTACTCTTTCACTACGGTGTCTCTAGTAGTGCAAACCAATCTTTCACTGCGGTGATTCTATTGGATCGGTGGACCGGCCGGTAAGAGCAATCGGTTTCAACAAGAGTAAGTTTGGCTTTGATTCTTCGATCCAAAGACTACCTTTTTGAGGGTTTGTTGTTGGGTGGAGTTCTCAGCAGGATTTGCTAGTTATCCTTGTGTTTTGCCCACGAATCTCCCTCGCTACCCTCCGTGTTCTTCATGTTCATCCCCGTTTCCCCTCAAATCCGTGAAGATCGGGCCTAGCCCTACATCATTTGGTATCAAGAGCAAGGGTTTACACGGATTTGGATCGTGTTTCCACCTTTTATTAGCCATTTTTCCACCAAAATTTTTCTTTCCCATACCAATTTCGAAAATTCACAAAAAATAGCCCATATGGATTTCGTTCGATCTTTCGATTTGGTGAGCGATTTGTGGTTTTGATCCACAAAAAATAGTCCAAGCGTGCCGCGCAATTCGTCGCCGGCGGTACTACCGTCCGAACGGCCGGTACTACCGCCCGCAATCGGTCCTACCGCCCGTTCGGCCGGTGCTACCGCCGCACGACTATTCACCGACTTCATATTCGTGTCGCTTCATCGCTACCTCGACGGCATCAAAGGTATAGCTTCCGACACATCCCTTTCCATTTCGCGAAACTTTTTCTTAGGAGCTAGCTCTTCATAGTGTGAGCATTGCACTAGTGTGACACCAAGTGACCATATCATAATCTTGTGAGCATCTAGTTGTAGCGGACTCGGCTCGGGCAAAAGCATAAAGCAAAAGAGAAATAGAAAAGATTCAAAAAAAAAAAAAAGAGAAAAGCCGAGCCGTGATCCTAGTCATCCTCAAGCTCCAATTACCAATAGAGAAATGGGTACACTTGTGCAAATCGGGTGCTCCTTCCCATACACTTGAGCTAGTTGTCCTTCGAGAGGTGGTGCGGCACGAGCATAGTCTTCGTTAGGTCAAAGTTGCTCCTCCCTATAGTCGCACCATCCACGTTTGTCTCCACGTGTGAGTCTCCTTTGTTTCTCGGATTGTGTGGTTAGTCTCTTTTGTTCCTTGATCCTTGTGGTTATCCTCCACTTGTTGCAATAGCCTTTTCGTTGGTTTCGCTTCGATTTCTTGCCACTTTACCATACCTAAGCTCCTCATAAGTGTGTGTGTGAGTCGCTTTTGGATCACTAATCAACCAACTCTTACTCTTGTGACACTTTTGTCTCGGAAGGCAGGCCCATTGGTCCAATACTATCAACCAAGGTAAGAGCGGTTATTAGCCACCACATATTCCACATATCACTTGTGTTTGCTTATCATGGCTAGGGAAGAACAAGACGCCGACTTCGGCAAACAAGCGGAGTCCCTTAGGAGGTACATCGACGACAACTTACGCCGCTATGAGGAGCGTCATCATGCCGCGCAACGTGAAAACGCTGAGCGTTTCGCTCATCTACAGGACGCCCAACGCGTGAGTGATGAGCATTCGATTCGTATCGAGGGGCTGCTTCTCGAAAGACGACACCGGCATTCTTCAAGACCAAGCTCAAGGTCTTCACACCGTTCTGATGCAAGAAGCAAAGCTCCAAGCGACGTTGGTCAAGGTCCACAAAATGGCCGCCATCACCACGAGATGCCTCATCAACAAGCGAACATGGATCCACAACAACACCAAGACCAACATCATCAAGAAGATCCGCACCCCCAAGCGATCGTACACCATCACCAACATCAGGATCGCCATCGACAAGAAATTCCAATTCCAAATGTTAACTTGGATCCCCCACACCGCCATGAGGACAATCGACATCATCGTCATGATCTACCTCCACATCGAGCCCGCCGAGTGCCATTGGCCGACAATCATGTTGATATTGACGATGACGAGGATTATGTTCCACACCACCACCCAAGGCATCGTCACCGAGACCGCCATCGCCACCATGATGATGATGATGAGGATGATCACAAAAACCGCTTCAATCCTCCCAAGCTCGTCATTCCTAAGTTCCATGGAACCAACGACCCGGAGGACTACATTGCATGGGAATCCAAGGTCTCCAAGCTATTTCGAGTCTACAAGGTGCCGCAAGACAAACGAGTTGACCTCGCATCACTCGAGTTCGAAGGCTATGCGCAACTATGGTGGGAACAACTCCAAGCATCCTTTGAAGACCCAATCGACACATGGAATGACATGAAGAAGGAAATGCACAAGCGCTTTGTGCCACATCATTATGCGCGAGATTTGTACAAGAAGCTACAAGAACTCAAGCAAGGTATCAAGACGGTCGACGAGTACTACAAGGAGATGGAGTCCACTCTCTCCCGTGCACACATTGTAGTGTCCGAGGAACAATCAATGGCACGCTTTTTGAACGGCCTCACGTACCCCATCAAGAAGATAGTGGAATTCCAACCTTATGAGAACCTTGTTGAGCTAGTTCATCAAGCCATGAAGGCCGAGCGCCAAGTCGCCGAAGAACTCAAGTATGTCAAGGCCAAGTCCTTCTTCACCACTAGAGCTTCTTCATCAACACAACCCATCACTCAAGTCCAAGCTCAAGGCAATATCAAGAGTCCTACACCGCAAACCACTACAACCTCCAAGAAGACGTCGCCCTCACCCCAAGCCACCAAGTCATATATCACTTGCTACAAGTGTGGAGGTCAAGGGCGCAAGTCATTTGAGTGCACCAACAAGAAGGTGATGATCGTCAATGAAAATGGAGACTATGAGTCTATGAGTGAAGATGAGTACCACGCATTGAACAAGGTGGCCACGATGCAAAGCTTGGATGACGACGATGACTACATCTATTGTGATGGTGACCCCAACCCCACTCTAGTTGTCACTCGAGTCTTGACTACAATCAACCAAGGTGATGACGCTCAAAGATGCAACTTGTTCCAAACCAAGGCCGGCATCAACGGCAAATCAATCAAGGTAATCATTAATGGTGGGAGTTGTCACAACTTGGCAAGCAAGGAGCTATGTGAGAAACTCAACTTGACGTACAAGAAGCACCCCAATCCTTACCATGTGCAATGGCTTAGTGACTCCGGCACCGTGAAGATCCAACACACGGTTCAAGTATCCTTCAAGATTGGCTCTTACGAGGGCACGGTGGATTGTGATGTGGTACCAATGTCGGTTTGCCACTTACTTCTTGGCCGCCCTTGGCAATTTGATAAGGCCGCTACTCATGATGGGCGCACCAACTACTATAGCTTCAAATGGAACAACAAGATCCTAGTGCTCCGCCCAATGACTCCAAGCCAAATCATCGCCGACAATGCCAAGACAATTGTAAGAGCGCAAAAAAAGCAATCCCCTAGTGAGTTGAGTGGTGAGAGAGCGAACCACATTCACGTGAGTGAGAGCCACAAGCCAAATATGAGTGAGAAAGGGAAAAGAGTGAGTCCAGGCGTAGTCTTGTTAGCCACCAAAAGTGAGATGAGAGAAGTGAGAGCAAACCCATCCACTTTCCACTTCGTGCTCTTATGCAAAGGAGATGGCAACGACACTAACGACTTAACCCAAGTTCCTCCGTCTATGTTGTCTATTTTGCAGGAATTCAAAGATGTCTTTCCGGATGAGCTACCTCAAGGACTTCCTCCCCTCCGTGGAATCGAGCATCGCATCGACCTCATTCCCGGCGCCCCTCTACCCAATAGTGCGCCATACCGCACCAACCCCGAGGAGACAAAGGAGATCGAGCGCCAAATTCAAGAACTCCTCGCCAAGGGACATGTTCGTGAAAGCTTGAGTCCGTGCGCCGTTCCGGTCATCCTCGTCCCCAAGCAAGACGACACACTCCGAATGTGCATGGATTGCCATCCCATCAACAATATCACGGTGAGGTATCGACATCCTATCCCACGACTTGATGACATGCTAGATGAGCTTAGTGGTGCCACGATCTTCTCCAAAATTGATTTGAAAAGTGGTTATCACCAAATCCGAATGCATGAAGGAGATGAATGGAAAACCGTATTTAAAACAAAACTTAGTCTTTATGAGTAGCTTGTCATGCCCTTTGGTCTTTCCAATGCTCCTTCCACATTTATGCGTCTTATGAATCACGTCTTGCGCGCTTTCATTGGCAAGTTTGTGGTTGTCTACTTTGATGACATCCTTGTTTATAGCAAGTCTTTGCATGAACATGTCGACCGTGTGAAGCAAGTTTTGTTGGCCCTTCGTAATGCTTCGCTTTTTGCCAACCTCAAGAAATGCACCTTTTGTACCGACAAGCTTGTGTTTTTGGGTTATGTAGTTTCTTCCAAAGGGATCGAAGTTGACACCTCTAAGATTGAGGCAATCACAAATTGGCCACCGCCAACTAATCTTGCTCAACTTCGTAGCGCCCTTGGTTTGTTTGGATTTTACCGCCGCTTTGTGAAAGATTTTAGCACAATTGCTTGCCCCTTGAATGAGCTTACCAAAAGAATGTACCCTTCATTTGGGGCAATGCGCAAGAATCGGCTTTCAATGAACTCAAGAAGAGATTGACCGAAGCTCCTTTACTTGCTTTACCGGATTTCTCAAAAACCTTTGAACTTGAGTGTGACGCTAGTGGCCTTGGCATCGGTGGCGTTCTCATGCAATGTGGCCGTCCCGTTGCCTATTATAGCGAAAAACTTGATGGTGCTCGCCTAAACTACCCAATATACGACAAGGAACTCTATGCCTTAGTCCGTGTTTTGGAAGTGTGGCAACACTACCTTTGGCCCAAAGAGTTTGTTATCCATTCCGATCACGAATCATTGAAATATTTGAAAACCCAAACCAATTTGAACAAAAGGCATGCCAAATGGGTTGAATTCATCGAGTCTTTTCCCTATGTGGTGAAGTACAAAAAAGGCAAGGACAATATAGTTGCGGATGCTCTTTCCCGCAAGATGATCTTACTCACCCAACTTGAAATCAATATTTTGGGTCTTGATGAGCTTAAAGAACTCTATGCTTCCGATTCTTTCTTTGGTCCTATCTTTACCAAGTGCACAATTGACAAAGGATGCAATGATTTCTACTTGCACAAGGGTTTCTTGTTTAAGGCTAACAAACTATGCATCCCCGAGTCCTCGCTCCGTTTGTTACTTCTACAGGAATCACATAGTGGAGGCCTCATGGGACACTTTGGACGTGACAAGACTCTCGCCATGCTATCTACACACTATTTTTGGCCAAGGATGACGCGTGATGTGGAGCGCTTGGTGCGCCGTTGCCCAACTTGCCTCAAAGCTAAGTCCACGTTGAACTCTCATGGTCTTTATATGCCTTTACCAATACCACACACACCTTGGTCCGACATTAGCATGGATTTCGTCTTAGGATTACCTCGAACAAAAAATGGCAAAGATTCAATATTTGTTGTTGTCGACCGCTTCTCTAAAATGGCACACTTTATTCCTTGCAATAAGACCAACGATGCTTCACACATTGCAACTTTGTTCTTTAGGGAAATTGTTCGTCTACATGGAGTGCCGAAGACCATTGTTTCGGACCGAGATGTCAAGTTCACAAGCTACTTTTGGAAGGCATTGATGGCAAAGCTGGGAGTCAAGCTCCTCTTCTCCACCGCTTACCACCCACAAACCGATGGCCAAACCGAGGTGGTGAATCGAAGCTTATCAACTCTCCTTCGCGCATTAATCAAGCCAAACCTCAAAGGTTGGGAAGAATGCATCCCGCACCCCGAGTTCGCTTACAACCGTGCATCACACCGGGCGACCAAGCGAAGCCCGTTCGAGATTGTCTATGGGTTCAACCCCAACACCGCCCTGGACATCCTACCACTTCCTCTGCACGAGCGCACCGACATGGACGTCGACAAGAGAGCCGACTACATGAAGTCATTGCATGAGTCAACTCGAGCAACTCTAGAGGAGCACACCAAGCGCCAAGCTACCAAGATCAACAAGTTGAAGAAGCCCATGACATTCGAAGAAGGGGATCTTGTGTGGCTTCACCTCCGCAAGGACCGTTTTCCAGATGAAAGAAAATCCAAGCTTGCTCCTCGCGGTGACGGGCCTTTCAAAGTGCTCAAGCGCATCAACGACAACGCCTACAAGATCGATATCCCAACATCCAAGTACTTGGTGCATGACACGTTCAACGTCGCCGACCTATCTCCCTTCCACGGAGATGCAAGCGTTCAAGAGGATGACGAGTCGAAGACGACTCTTTCCGAAGGGGGGGGGGGAGATGATGTAGCCCCACATGTGGACAACACCATGGACACCATGCCGATTGGCCCAATGACAAGATCAAGAGTCGAAGCCCTTCATGAAAAGGTGACCTCGCTCCTCTCGATGTGTGATCTCGACCTACCTTTGAATTGTTTGCTACCTCATGCCGGTACCTTGTGTATACTCAGGATCCACCCGGATGATGACCCACAATGGAGTCAAGAAGATGGCCAAGAGGAAATCCAAGAGGATGGGCAAGAAGAGGAGGAAGAAGGAGGCAAAAGTTCAAGGCGGAGCCAGCCGGCCTCCAGGCCGGACCCCCACCCGAGCCGGCCGGCCTCCAGGCCGGCCTAGGCCGTCCCCCAGGCCGGACCTCCACCCGACGCGACCGGCCTCTAGGCCGGCCTAGGCCGGTTTCCAGGCCGGACCTCCACCCAACGCAGCCGGCCTCCAGGCCGGCCCTCCACCCGACGCAGCCGGCCTCCAGGCCGGCCTAGGCCGGTTTCCAGGCCGGCCCTCCACCCGACGCAGCCGGCCTCCAGGCCGGCCTAGGCCGGCCCCCAGGCCGGTTCCCCACCTTCCTGCCTCGTTTTGTACTAAGACTATAAATAGCTTTCCCCTTTCCCCTTTCGAGGTTAGACTGAATTTGAGACTTGTGTGAGCTATGCTCCTCCTCCCTCGTAGCTAGGGTGCCTCGTTGAGGTAGATCTTGTTGTTGCTACTCTTTCACTACGGTGTCTCTAGTAGTGCAAACCAATCTTTCACTGCGGTGATTCTATTGGATCGGTGGACCGGCCGGTAAGAGCAATCGGTTTCAACAAGAGTAAGTTTGGCTTTGATTATTCGATCCAAAGGCTACCTTTTTGAGGGTTTGTTGTTGGGTGGAGTTCTCAGCAGGATTTGCTAGTTATCCTTGTGTTTTGCCCACGAATCTCCCTCGCTACCCTCCGTGTTCTTCGTGTTCATCCCCGTTTCCCCTCAAATCCGTGAAGATCGGGCCTAGCCCTACATCAAACCGGTTTAGGGCTGCACCGGGTCGGTACTGTAGCTACAGTACGCCCTCCCCCTTTATATACTAGTCCAGCCGCCATAGATGAGTTTTAGACCACGTTTAAGATAAACCCTAGTTCATGAGACTGCTGTAAGCATTCATCTTGAATCCTCGTCTCCAATTCATTTCGATCTGGAGATTATATACTGCAAGTTAAGTGTGATCCACTGTTCCATTGGGAATTAGTGAATTGCAATTATACCGTTTCGTGGTCGACGGCTACGTGCGCAAGTGTGTGACGTTGTGAATATCCAAAGGGTTGAGAGCTGCTGCATTGGCATCAGGGATCAAGCGAGGAGAGTTCATCGGCGACATACAAGTTATCTACCCATCATCATCATCACCACTGCAGCTTACTGAGAAGATCCCCCCCCCCCCTATATCATCAAAGATGCAATTTATTTCAAACCAAAGCTGTTGTTGGTCCTCAAATGGCTTGCAAGGTTATTATTGATGGAGGGAGTTGCAGAAATTTGGCAAGTAGAGATTTATGTGCAAAACTGAAATTGAAGTATATTCCACATCCTCATCCTTATTATATCCAATGGTTAAGTGACAAGGGAGAGATGAAGGTGAGCCATATGGTGAAAGTGGAATTTCAGATTGGACCATACAAAGATACCATTGAGTGTGATGTGGTGCCTATGACTGTTTGCCACATGTTGTTGGGAAGACCATGGCAATTTGACAGGAATGTTATACATCATGGAAGAGCAAATACATATCAGCTCAATTGGCATGGGAAGGACATAATGTTGCGGCCTATGACACCACAGCAAATTGTAAATGAGTCTCGTAAAAAAACAGAAGTAAATCTTGAAAAAGAGAGTGAGAAAGTAGATAGACGAGAGAATAATATTTCTGTGAGTGAAACTAGCAAAACCAAACCGAGTGGTAAAAATAATTGTGAGGGAGTGAGCCTATTTTGCATGTTAGCCACCAAAGAGGACTTGAGAGAATTTAGTGAGGATCCTAGTTTGCTTCCTATCTTGCTTATGCACAAGGGAGAAATTTTGGTTTCTAATGACATGACCCCTCTCTCTATTGGTGTTTCTACTGTGTTGCAGGAATTTGATGATGTGTTTCCGGATGACGTACCTCCTGGTTTGCCACCATTGCGAGGGATAGAGCATCAAATTGATTTGATACCCGGAGCAACATTGCCCAACCGAGCTCCCTACATGACAAATCCCCAAGAGACAAAAGAGATTCAGAAACAAGTGCAAGAGCTTCTTGACAAAGGTTATATTCGCATTAGCTTGAGCCCTTGTGTTGTTCCTGTTATTTTAGTTCCTAAGAAAGATGGTACTTGGCGCATGTGCGTAGATTATAGAGCAATTAACAACATCACTATTCGTTATCGTCATCCCATTCCACGATTGGAAAACATGTTAGATGAATTAAGTGGTGCTGCTGTGTTCTCTAAAATTGATTTGCGTAGTGGTTATCATCAAATTAGGATGAAAGAGGGGGATGAGTGGAAAACAGCGTTCAAAACAAAATTTGGTTTATATGAGTGGTTAGTAATGCCTTTTGGTTTAACTAATGCACCTAGTACTTTCATGAGATTAATGAACCATGTTTTGCGAAATTTTATTGGCAAATTTGTGGTTGTGTATTTTGATGACATACTAATTTACAGCCGCAATGATATTGAGCATGTTGATCATATTCGACAAGTTTTGCATGTGTTACGTGACAACAAACTCTATGGTAATCTTGCTAAGTGCACATTTTGCAAAGATAAGGTCATATTTCTGGGATATGTTGTTTCTAAGCATGGAATTGAAGTAGATGAATCTAAAATTGAAGCTATTAAAAATTGGCCTATTCCCATGAATGTTAGTCAAGTAAGAAGTTTTCTTGGGTTGGCTGGTTTTTATAGAAGATTTGTGAAAGATTTTAGTACTCTTGCTGCACCTTTGAATGATCTTACTAAGAAAGGTGTTCTATTTGAATGGGCTGTGACACAAGATATTGCTTTTGATGAGATTAAAAAACGTTTGATTTCAGCCCCATTGTTGATACTTCCTGATTTCCATAAGCAATTCGAAATTGAGTGTGATGCTAGTGGTATTGGAATAGGAGGTGTGTTAATGCAAGAGAACAAACCCGTGGCTTATTTTTCTGAAAAATTGAATGGAGCCCAATTGAATTATTCTGTTTATGATAAAGAATTGTATGCAGTCGTTAGAGTTCTTGAGGTTTGGAAACATTATTTGTGGCCAAGAAAATTTATCATACATTCTGATCATGAAGCTTTGAAATTTTTGAAGAGCCAATCTAGTCTTAATAAACGTCATGCTAAGTGGGTTGAATTCATTGAATCTTTTCCCTACATAATTAAGTACAAGAAAGGCAAAGATAATGTAGTTGCTGATGCTCTCTCTAGGAAAAGCATGTTATTGACACAATTAGATGTGCAAGTTCCAGGTTTGGAGAGTTTGCGTGATTTGTATGCTCAAGATCATGATTATTCGGTTCCATATGCTAAATGTTCTGCTGTGAAAGCATGGGATAAATTTCATATACATGATGGATATTTGTTTAGAGCTAACAAATTATGTGTGCCCGAGTCGTCCGTGCGTTTGTTATTGTTGCAGGAATCACATAGTGGTGGATTAATGGGACACTTTGGGCGTGAGAAGACATTGCTCATGTTGGCTAATCACTTCTATTGGCCACGCATGAAGAGAGATGTGGACAGGTTTGTGAGGCGTTGCATCACGTGCAACAAGGCTAAATCAAAATTAAAGCCTCATGGTTTGTATACTCCTCTTCCTGCACCTACTACTCCATGGGAGGATATTAGTATGGATTTTGTGCTAGGCTTACCAAGAACAAAAAGAGGACATGATTCTATATTTGTGGTAGTGGATAGATTCTCTAAAATGTCACATTTTATTGCATGCCACAAGAGCGACGATGCGTCGCATGTTGCTAATCTATTTTTCAGGGACATCGTACGCATACATGGAGTACCTAGGACGATTGTTTCAGATCGTGATGTGAAGTTCATGAGCTACTTCTGGAAGACATTGTGGGGGAAGCTGGGAACGAAGTTGTTGTTCAGCACAACATGTCATCCTCAAACAGATGGTCAAACGAAGGTGGTGAATCGAACATTGTCACAATTGCTGCGAGCTATGATCAAGAAAAATCTGCGTGAGTGGGAGGAGTGTTTGCCACATGTTGAGTTTGCTTATAACAGAGCGGTGCACACTACTACTCAGCTTTGTCCTTTTGAGGTGGTGTATGGCTTCAAACCAATCACACCACTAGATTTGCTACCTCTTCCATTGCATGAGAGAGTTAACATGGAGGCATCAAAACGAGCAGATTATGTGAAGAAGATTCATGAGAAGACATGAGAGGCGATTGAGAAGAAAGGCAAGAACATTGCTGCTGCAAGAAACAAATCAAGAAAGCAAGTTTTGTTTCAGCCGGGAGATATGGTTTGGGTGCATCTGCACAAGGATAGGTTTCCACAGCTCAGAAGTTCCAAGTTGAAGCAGCGTGGTGCTGGTCCTTACAAGGTGCTAGCTAAGATCAATGATAATGCCTACTCGATTGATATTCCTATTGCTGAGTTTGGTGGCATTAGCAACAGCTTCAACGTTGCTGATTTGTCACCATATGATGGAGACGACCTTGGCGCGTCGACGTCGACGCGTTTTGAAGGGGGGGGGGGGTGAGATGATGAGGACATCCATACACTTGACACATCTTCACCTCATGATGATGATCACCAAGCTGCTGCAAAGAAGTCCAATGATGAAATCAGAATTGGACCTATTACAAGAGCTCGTGCAAAGCTATTAGAACAACAGGTGAACTCACTCCTAATAGAATATGAATATTTCGTTAATGAGAATTGTTTACTGCCTAAGTCTTTGTTTGTGTGCATACTCAGGTTCGTTGAAGAAGAAGACATAGCACATGGGAGCGAGGAGCTGCAGCACATGGAGCAAGAGGATCAAGGCGTGGAGTACACAAGCTGAAGAGGACGCGAGGGAGGAGAGGGAGGCAGCGTCCAAGGGCCAGGGAGGCCACCACGCCACACATGGGCAGGTGCCAAATCAGGCATGCGTGCCTTAAGGCTGAACCCAACACTTTGGGTCAGTTTGTATCGTTTGAGTCGAACCGGTTTAGGGTTGCACCAAGTCGGTTGCACCGGGTCGGTACTGTAGCTACAGTATGCCCTCCCCCTTTATATACTAGTCCAGCCGCCATACATGAGTTTTAGACCACGTTTAAGATAAACCCTAGTTCATGAGACTGCTGTAAGCATTCATCTTGAATCCTCGTCTCCAATTCGTTTCGATCTGGAGATTATATACTGCAAGTTAAGTGTGATCCGCTGTTCCATTGGGAATTAGTGAATTGCAATTATATCGTTTCGTGGTCGACGGCTACGTGTGCAAGTGTGTGACGTTGTGAATATCCAAAGGGTTGAGAGCTGCTGCATTGGCATCAGGGATCAAGCGAGGAGAGTTCATCGGCGACATACAAGTTATCTACCCATCATCATCATCACCACCGCAGCTTACTGAGAAGATCGCCCCCCCCCCCCCCCATATCAACATCCAAAGGTCTCATGACAAGGCATGCTCAAAAATATCATTATGGTTGCAATCAAACCAACGGAAAGAACAATTGTTCATCATAATTTTTGCAACACATAAATCATCTAGAAGGAAGATCAAGGGAGCATGAATGTCACAATGGAAAACCAAAGCACTCACATGTTTGCGCGCGAACCAAAGGAAAAAGCAATTGTTCAATTTGTTCGATGCAAAACATGGAAAAGGAAATAGAGGCGGAATCGGTCCACAACTCTCATGGAAAATGCTCTCAAGAGCTCTTTTGGTCAACTCATGTTCAATAGATGGTGACATTATCATGCGGGACCATTGCACACGAAATTCCATAAAAACGAATTGTGTGCATGGTACATGAATGCATCATCCATCATGACGCATCTATCCATTTGCACATCACACCAAACACACCAAAATCAAAAGGAATGTATGGCGTACGTGGTTGGTCAATATGCAAAAGGAAGGGTGAAATATTCTCAACATGGCAAAAGGAAGAATCTCCAAATTTTGATAAAGCTATGGGGGCATTCTCCTAATACATCATAGAAACATCATGGCAAACCAAGCATTGGAAAGAGAAATTATTCAACTTCTTGGATGCAACAAGGGGAGAAAATTCAAAAGTTTCATAACAAGACAAGCTTATGGCAACATCATCACAAGTTGGTGATTCCACATGAGCAACATTGGTTAGAAACAAGGTATCACATGGGAATATGAAAGAAGCGTAGGTGACATCAAAATGATCATCCATACCATGCAAGCAATCACAAGTCATCATGTCCACTAATGGGATCATGGCATCATCAACACCCATATGCGTACCTTTGTAGTCCCGCTCATGATATGTAGGTGTTGTGGTAGAGGTAGCGGCGTCCATGTGGCTGACTTGTCCATCATGATGTAGACATGGGATGGCATCGTCTTCATCCTCCATGTACATCTTCTCCATAATAGGCACAATCATGTCGAGGCTTGGCGTCTCATCATCCATGGAACCTAGTACAACATGAGAGAACACACTAGAGGTAGAGGCTAAGTTGTTAGAAATCGAAATGGGCTCACTTGACCTATCAACTACCTCTCCCTACTCAAGTGGTGTATCACTCATTCCCTCAAAATGGAAGCACTCAAACTCACATATGGTGGAGGCACTCAAATCACTATCACTCTCACTCAAGTGGGCTAAGTGGCTCTCATACTCACATAGGATTGGTGCCATCTCATCATTCAAGCACATAGGGATAGGCCCGGTAGTCTCAACTCCATTCGCGGCCTTGGTTGAAGGGAAACTCCCATGCTCAACCTCGTCAACCTTTTTGCCTCCAAAGGTGAATGCCGTAGGGTGGGCATCATCACTCGACTCCTTTGCTGACGGGAACATCCCATGCTCGGCTTCTTTACTTGGCTCACCGCGACAAGTGGTAGCATCATCAATGCTTGCCTCCTTGGTCGAAGGGAAAATCCAATGCTCGACCGTCTTCTCGCCGTCTTCATGGTCACCATCTTGTAGTGGGGTGGACAATATGCTCGGTGAAGTGTCATGTGAGGGCTTGAAGAACTTGGATAAACCGGCAACAAACTCCTCGCGGATGGTCGTGAGGTCGGCCATGAGCTTGTCGCTGGCGAAGTTGGCATTTTCGGCGTCGATCTTGGTCTTCAACTCATTGAGGTTAGCCTTGAGTTTTTCCAATTCCTTCGTGTAGCTTGATCTACTCTTGGACACCCTTTTGGTTGTGGCACGCGGAGGAGACTCCATATGATGTGTACTTGCCGCCATCATGTGTGATGATGTAGATGCGTGATGGTGTGGCCTTGCGTAGCTTGAGTCCTCATTGTGCCGTCGATGATTATCATGAGTAGACTTACGCCGATGAAGATCCTTGGTGTTCCTTGACAAAGACTCACATGCATAGGCACTTTCTGTTGGCCGCCGTCTCGAGGGTGATGTAGCGTGACGTCGAGGAGGAGGGCGTGTCTCCTTGTACTCTAGGCGAAGATGCCTTGAGCTCCGTCTTCTTGAGCTTGATGTAGGTGCTTGATGGCGGTGGCACTCTTGAGTTCGTGGGCTTGAGGATCGTCGAGGTGGGTATTCATCATCGGAGTCGTCATCAACAAGGTGTGTAGATCCTCGTTGAAGATCCTTGACATGCCTTGAGGAGTCGTAGTCGACGTAGGGTTCTGCCACATCATTGGAGTTGTAGTCGTTGTAGTGGTCCACCATGGCGTTGATGTTTGTGGGCTCGAAGTCGGTGTAGCTCTCCATGCCGTGGACGGTCGCGGCATCATAGTCGTAGTAGTGGTGGTGCTCCGCCATGTAGTCCATGCTCGTGGAGGTGTCGTCGATGTCGTGGTCCACCATGTCATCCATGCTCGGGGCGCCGTACTCGTTGTCGCTCATCATGTTCTCCTCATCATGGCCTCCATAGTGATATGGGGTGGCCCGATCTTCTCAATGAGCGGTGGTAGATGGATGATGATGTAGGTAACTTGCGAGATTCCGACGAACTCTCCGGCTGCTCCCCTGTTGCCAATGTAACAGCTCTTCAACCCAATGGATATTCGCGACGCCTCACACCGATGCAACGTAGCCGCCGACCATGAAGCGGTTTTCTGCAATCTACTAATTCCCAGCGGAACAACAGATCACACTCAAACTTTGGTAGCAATAACCTCCAGATCGAAACAAAATGGAGGGGCGAATTCCTGATCAAAGCAAAGAGGAATTCTAGTATAGATGAATGCTCAGCAATCGAATCTAGGGTTTATTCAAAACGTGGTCTAACCTTAATCTAGCCACCAGCCCTATCCTTATATAGGAGTTCTAGGGCTGCGGTGAGACTCAAACCGATTCAAACAGGGTTTGGTTCAACTTAAAAACAGATACAAACCGACCAAAACTAGTTTGGTCCAAAACTGGTTTGGTCCAAAACTGGCGCGCAGGCCGGGTCCAAGCCGGGCTGAGGCCGGGCCAAGGCCGGCGTGAGATTTGCATGGCCCGCAATACGGCCTGGCCGGGCGGAAGGCCGGGCTGAGGCCGGGTGCCTCGTGATGTAGGGCTAGGCCTGATCTTCACGGATTTGAGTGGAAAAGGGGATGAACACGAAGAACACGGAGGGGTAGCGAGGGAGATTCATGGGCAAAACACAAGGATAACTAGCAAATCCTGCTGAGAACTCCACCCAACAACAAACCCTCAAAAAGGCAGCCTTTGGATCGTAGAATCAAAGCCAAACTTACTCTTGTTGAAACCGATTGCTCTTATCGGCCGGTCCACCGATCCAATAGAATCACCGCAGTGAAAGATTGGTTTGCACTACTAGAGACACCTCAGTGAAAGATTAGCAACAACAAGAGCCATCCTCTAAGAGGAACCCTAGCACAGAGGGATGAGGAGCATGGCTCACAAGTCTCAAATTCAGTCTGCCTTGAAAAGGGAAAGTGAAGTTCTATTTATAGCCTATTACAAAACGGGCAGGAAGGTGGGGGACCGGCCTGGGGGCCGGCCTGGGCCGGCCTGGAGGCCGGCGGGTGCAGTCGGGTGGCCAGCCTGGAGGCCGACAGGAGCAGGAGGCTGCGGCTGGTGCAGGTGGGGCTCCGGCCTGGGGGCCGGCCTAGGCCGGCTGGGAGGCCGGCGGCCTCTGGTGGGTGGCCGGCCGGGAGACCGGCCTGGGCCGGCTGGGAGGCTGGCGGTCTCGGCAGGGTGGCCGGCCTGGGGTCCGGCCTGGCCGGCTGGGAGGCTGGCAAGCACTGGAGGGGTGCCGGCCTGGGGGCCGGGCTGGAGGCCGGTCTGCCTGTCTTCGCTTCCTTCTTCCTCTTGTTGTCCATCCTTTAGGGTCTTCTCTTGGTCACCTTCTCCATCATCTTGGACCTCTTCTCGACTCCATTGAGGGCCATCATCCGGGTGGATCCTGAGTATGCACAAGGTACCGGCAGGAAGTAGCAAACCATTCAAAGGGAGGTCGAGATCACACACCGAGAGGAGCGAGGTCACCTTTTCATGAAGAGCCTTGACTCTTGATCGTGTCATTGGGCCATTTGGCGTGGTGTCCACGGTGTTGTCCACATGTGGGGCTACATCATCTCCCCCCCCCCCACCTTCGGAAAGAGTCGTCTTCGACTCGTCATCCTCTTGAACGCTTGCATCTCCGTGGAAAGGGGATAGGTCGGCGACGTTGAACGTGTCATGCACCAAGTACTTGGAGGTTGGGATATCGATCTTGTAGGTGTTGTTATTGACGCGCTTGAGCACTTTGAAAGGCCCGTCACCGCGAGGAGCAAGCTTGGATTTTCTTTCATCCAGAAAACGGTCCTTGCGGAGGTGTAGCCACACAAGATCTTGATAAGGGGTGGCCCGATCTTCTCAATGAGCGGTGGTAGATCGGTGATGATGATGGATAACTTGCGAGATTCCGACGAACTCTCCGGCTGCTCCCCTGTTGCCAATGCAATAGCTCTTCAACCCAATGGATATTCGCGACGCCTCACACCGATGCAACGTAGCCGCCGGCCACGAAGCGGTTTTCTGCGATGATATGGGCACGACGGGGGAGGTGCGGCCTAACTTCAGGACTCCCCCAAGATAGACTTGTCAATTGTAATTTTATTTATGTCGTCTTTGCTATTTTTAATAAGTGTTCGGTTTGGGCCTGTCCAACCGAACTAGTTAGGCCCATTAGTGGGGTGCCCCAATTAGGTCGGTACTGTAGCTACAGTGCGGCGCTACAGTACGCCCCACCCCATCCATATAAGGGGCTGGCCGAGTTAGGGTTTTGGCAGCTTGAGTTTAGATTAAAAACAGTCCATAGACTTTGAGCTCGTTGGTGAAGCATCCCTCCTGCGAGGGTGCTTGTGTTCATCAAGTGTTATCGTGCTCAGGCTAGAGGCGTGGTGATCTTCATCACGTTGCTCGCTGGATTTATTCCCCACCTTCAGGTGACGTTCATCGACGTTGTTGGAAGGATTTATCTATCCGGTTTACTCGCTGTGAAAGATCGGGACAACAATCATAGGATCAACCCCCTTGATCCTTATCATGCGATCTACTAATTCCCAATGGAACAACAGATCACACTCAAACTTTGGTAGCATTAACCTCCAGATCGAAACAAAGTGGAGGGGTGAATTCCTGATCGAAGCAAAGAGGAATTCGAGTATAGATGAATGCTTAGCAATCCAATCTAGGGTTTTAATCAAAACGTGGTCTAACTATTACAAAGAGACTCCTAGGGTATATATGGCGGCTGGGGGGTCAATCCCACGCCCAAATCACGACTTGGTTCGACCTAAACTAGATACAAACCGAATTGGTCTCGAAAAGGCTCGCAGTCCTGTTTTACTCGAACCGGATATTCCGGGTCACGGGAGACCGTATAATCCGGTTGACCGGATATTCCGAGTCAAGTTGAATTGGATATTCCGACATAGTCCAGTACCTCCGCGCAACATATTTCTCCGGAACCGGATAATCCGGTTCAGTAGTGGACCGGATATTCTGATAATGTCCAGTACTCCTTTTCTTCAACGTCCCCTCTTGCGCATGCCTCCCGCTCCTCCCTCGCGCCATGGATGACGTTGTACTCCAATCCTTGCTGCTCCTCTGGCCCTCCTCCAATGCTTGTGTTATCAATAACCCTGATCATACACAGATGCATAGACTTAGGCAGTATAAAGTTCTCAACATCACAAACATTATATTCAATTAAGAGTGAGTTCACCTGTTGTCCAAGTAGCTTGGCACGAGCTCTTGTCATTGGTCCAATCCTGATGTAGGGCTAGGCCCGATCTTCACGGATTTGAGGGGGAACGGGGAAGAACACGAAGAACACGGAGGGTGGCGAGGGAGATTCGTGGGCAAAACACAAGGATAACTAGCAAATCCTGCTGAGAACTCCACCCAACAACAAACCCTAAAAAAGGTAGCCTTTGGATCGAAGAATCAAAGCCAAACTTACTCTTGTTGAAACCGATTGCTCTTACCGGCCGGTCCACCGATCCAATAGAATCACCGCAGTGAAAGATTGGTTTGCACTACTAGAGACACCGCAGTGAAAGAGTAGCAACAACAAGATCTACCTCAACGAGGCACCCTAGCTACGAGGGAGGAGGAGCATAGCTCACACAAGTCTCAAATTCAGTCTAACCTCAAATGGGGAAAGGGGAAAGCTATTTATAGTCTTAGTACAAAACGAGGCAGGGAGGTGGGGATCCGGCCTGGAAACCGGCCTAGGCCGGCCTGGAGGCCGGCTGCGTCGGGTGGAGACCCGGCCTGGAGGCCGGCTGCGTCGGGCGGAGGGCCGGCCTGGAAACCGGCCTAGGCCGGCCTGGAGGCCGGCTGCGTCGGGTGGAGGTCCGGCCTGGAAACCGGCCTGGGCCGGCCTGGAGGCCGGCTGCGTCGGGTGGAGGTCCGGCCTGGGGGCCGGCCTAGGCCGGCCTGGGGTCCGGCCGACTCGGGTGGGGGTCCGGCCTGGGGGCCGTCCCAGGCCGGCCTGGAGGCCGGCTGGCTCCGCCTTGAGCTTTTGCCTCCTTCTTCCTCTTCTTGCCCATCTTCTTGGATTTCCTCTTGGCCATCTTCTTGACTCCATTGTGGGTCATCTTCCGGGTGGATCCTGAGTATACACAAGGTACCGGCATGAGGTAGCAAACAATTCAAAGGGAGGTCGATGTCACACATCGAGAGGAGCGAGGTCACCTTTTCATGAAGAGCTTTGACTCTTGATCTTGTCATTGGGCCAATCGGCATGGTGTCCATGGTGTTGTCCACCTGTGGGGCTACATCATCTCCCCCCCCCCTTCGGAAAGAGTCGTCCTCGACTCGTCATCCTCTTGAACGCTTGCATCTCCGTGGAAGGGAGATAGGTCGGCGACGTTGAATGTGTCATGCACCAAGTACTTGGATGTTGGGATATCGATCCTGTAGGCGTTGTCGTTGATGCGCTTGAGCACTTTGAAAGGCCCGTCACCGCGAGGAGCAAGCTTGGATTTTCTTTCATCTGGAAAACGGTCCTTGCGGAGGTGTAGCCACACAAGATCCCCTTCTTCGAATATCATGGGCTTCTTCAACTTGCTGATCTTGGTAGCTTGGCGCTTGGTGTGCTCCTCTAGAGTTGCTCGAGTTGACTCATGTAATGACTTCATGTAGTCGGCTCTCTTGTCGACGTCCATGTCGGTACGCTCGTGTAGAGGAAGTGGTAGGATGTCCAGGGCGGTGTTGGGGTTGGACCCATAGACAACCTCGAACGGGCTTCGCTTGGTCGCCCGGTGGGAGGCACGGTTGTAGGCGAACTCGGCGTGCGGTATGCATTCCTCCCAACCTTTAATGTTTGGCTTGATTAATGCGCGAAGGAGAGTTGATAAGCTTCGATTCACCACCTCGGTTTGGCCATCGGTTTGTGGGTGGTAGGCGGTGGAGAAGAGGAGCTTGACTCCTAGCTTTGCCATCAATGCCTTCCAAAAGTAGCTTGTGAACTTGACATCTCGGTCCGAAACAATGGTCTTTGGCACTCCATGTAGACGAACGATTTCCCTAAAGAACAAGGTTGCAATGTGTGAAGCATCGTTGGTCTTATTGCAAGGAATAAAGTGTGCCATTTTAGAGAAGCGATCGACAACAACAAATATTGAATCTTTGCCATTTTTTGTTCGAGGTAATCCTAAGACGAAATCCGTGCTAATGTCGGACCAAGGTGTGTGTGGAATTGGTAAAGGCATATAAAGACCATGAGAGTTCAACGTGGACTCTTTGAGGCAAGTTGGGCAACGGCGCACCAAACGTTCCACATCACGCGTCATTCGTGGCCAAAAGTAGTGTGTAGATAGCATGGCGAGTGTCTTGTCACGTCCAAAGTGTCCCATGAGGCCTCCACTATGTGATTCCTGTAGAAGTAACAAACGGAGCGAGGACTCGGGAATGCATAGTTTGTTAGCCTTAAACAAGAAACCCTTGTGCAAGTAGAAATCATCGCAACCTTTGTCAATTGTGCACTTGGTAAAGATAGGACCAAAGAAAGAATCGGAAGCATAGAGTTCTTTAAGGTCATCAAGACCCAAAACATTGATTTCAAGTTGGGTGAGTAAGATCATCTTGCGGGAAAGAGCATCCGCAACCATATTGTCCTTGCCTTTTTTGTACCTCACCACATAGGGAAAAGACTCGATGAATTCAACCCATTTGGCATGCCTTTTGTTCAAATTGGCTTGGGTTTTCAAATATTTCAGAGATTCATGATCGGAATGGATAACAAACTCTTTGGGCCAAAGGTAGTGTTGCCACACTTCCAAAACCCGGACTAAGGCATAGAGTTCCTTGTCGTAGATTGGGTAGTTTAGGCGAGCACCATCAAGTTTTTCGCTATAATAGGCAACGGGACGGCCACATTGCATGAGGACGCCACCGATGCCAAGGCCACTAGCGTCACACTCAAGTTCAAAGGTTTTGGAGAAATCCGGCAAAGCAAGTAAAGGAGCTTCGGTCAATCTCTTCTTGAGTGCATTGAAAGCCGATTCTTGAGCATTGCCCCAAATGAAGGGTACATTCTTTTTGGTAAGCTCATTCAAGGGACAAGCAATTGTGCTAAAATCTTTCACAAAGCGGCGGTAAAACCCAAACAAACCAAGGGCGCTACGAAGTTGAGCAAGATTAGTTGGCAGTGGCCAATTTGTGATTGCCTCAATCTTAGAGGTGTCAACTTCAATCACTTTGGAAGAAACTACATAACCCAAAAACACAAGCTTGTCGGTGCAAAAGGTACATTTCTTGAGGTTGGCAAAAAGTGAAGCATTACGAAGGGCCAACAAAACTTGCTTCACATGGTCGACATGTTCATGCAAAGATTTGCTATAAACAAGGATGTCATCAAAGTAGACAACCACAAACTTGCCAATGAAAGCGCGCAAGACGTGATTCATAAGACGCATAAATGTTGAAGGAGCATTGGAAAGACCAAAGGGCATGACAAGCCACTCATAAAGACCAAGTTTTATTTTAAATGCGGTTTTCCATTCATCACCTTCATGCATACGGATTTGATGATAACCACTTTTCAAATCAATTTTGGAGAAGATAGCGGCACCACTAAGCTCATCTAGCATGTCATCAAGTCGTGGGATAGGATGTCGATACCTCACCGTGATATTGTTGATGGGACGGCAATCCATGCACATTCGGAGTGTATCGTCTTGCTTGGGGACGAGGATGACCGGAACGGCGCACGGACTCAAGCTTTCACGAACATGTCCCTTGGCGAGGAGTTCTTGAATTTGGCGCTCGATCTCCTTTGTCTCCTCGGGGTTGGTGCGGTATGGCGCTCTATTGGGTAAAGGGGCGCCGGGAATGAGGTCGATGCGATGCTCGATTCCACGGAGGGGAGGAAGTCCTTGAGGTAGCTCATCCGGAAAGACATCTTTGAATTCCTGCAAAATAGACAACATAGACGGAGGAACTTGGGTTAAGTCGTTAGTGTCTTTGCCATCTCCTTTGCATAAGAGCACGAAGTGGAAAGTGGATGGGTTTGCTCTCACTTCTCTCATCTCACTTTTGGTGGCTATCAAGACTACGCCGGGACTCACTCTTTTCCCTTTCTCACTCATATTTGGCTTGTGGCTCTCACTCACGTGAATGTGGTTCGCTCTCTCACCACTCAACTCACTAGGGGATTGTTTTTCTTGCGCTCTTACAATTGTCTTGGCGTTGTCGGCGATGATTTGGCTTGGAGTCATTGGGCGGAGCACTAGGATCTTATTGTTCCATTTGAAGCTATAGTAGTTGGTGCGCCCATCATGAGTAGCGGCCTTGTCAAATTGCCAAGGGCGGCCAAGAAGTAAGTGGCAAACCGACATTGGTACCACATCACAATCCACCGTGTCCTCGTAAGAGCCAATCTTGAAGGATACTTGAACCGTGTGTTGGATCTTCACGGTGCCGGAGTCACTAAGCCATTGCACATGGTAAGGATTGGGGTGCTTCTTGTACGTCAAGTTAAGTTTCTCACATAGCTCCTTGCTTGCCAAGTTGTGACAACTCCCACCATCAATGATTACCTTGATTGATTTGCCGTTGATTCCGGCCTTGGTTTGGAACAAGTTGCACCTTTGAGCGTCATCACCTTGGTTGATTGCAGTCAAGACTCGAGTGACAACTAGAGTGGGGTTGGGGTCACCATCACAATAGATGTAATCATCGGCGTCATCCAAGCTTTGCATCGTGGACACCTTGTTCAATGCGTGGTACTCATCTTCACTCATAGACTCATAGTCTCCATTTTCATTGACGAGCATCACCTTCTTGTTGGTGCACTCAAATGACTTGTGCCCTTGACCTCCACACTTGTAGCAAGTGATATATGACTTTGTGGCTTGGGGTGAGGGCGACGTCTTCTTGGAGGTTGTAATGGCTTGCGGTGTAGGACTCTTGATATTGCCTTGAGCTTGGACTTGAGTGATGGGTTGTGTTGATTAAGAAGCTCTAGTGGTGAAGGACTTGGCCTTGACATACTTGAGTTCTTCGGCGACTTGGCGCTCGGCCTTCATGGCTTGATGAACTAGCTCAACAAGGTTCTCATAAGGTTGGAATTCCACTATCTTCTTGATGGGGTACGTGAGGCCGTTCAATAAGCGTGCCATTGATTGTTCCTCGGACTCTACAATGTGTGCACGGGAGAGAGTGGACTCCATCTCCTTGTAGTACTCATCGACCGTCTTGATACCTTGCTTGAGTTCTTGTAGCTTCTTGTACAAATCTCGCGCATAATGATGTGGCACAAAGCGCTTGTGCATTTCCTTCTTCATGTCATTCCATGTGTCGATTGGGTCTTCAAAGGATGCTTGGAGTTGTTCCCACCATAGTTGCGCATAGCCTTCGAACTCGAGGGATGCGAGGTCAACTCGTTTGTCTTGCGGCACCTTGTAGACTCGAAATAGCTTGGAGACCTTGGATTCCCATGCCATGTAGTCCTCCGGGTCGTTGGTGCCATGGAACTTAGGAATGACGAGCTTGGGAGGATTGAAGCGGTTTTTGTGATCATCCTCATCATCATCATCATGGTGGCGATGGCGGTCTCGGTGACGATGCCTTGGGTGGTGGTGTGGAACATAATCCTCGTCATCTTCAATATCAACATGATTGTCGGCCAATGGCACTCGGCGGGCTCGATGTGGAGGTAGATCATGACGATGATGTCGATTGTCCTCATGGCGGTGTGGGGGATCCAAGTTAACATTTGGAATTGGAATTTCTTGTCGATGGCGATCTTGATGTTGGTGATGGTGTACGATCGCTTGGGGGTGCGGCTCTTCTTGACGATGTTGGTCTTGGTGTTGTTGAGGATCCATGTTCGCTTGTTGATGAGGCACCTCGTGGTGATGGCGGCCGTTTTGTGGACCTGGACCAACGTCGCTTGGAGCTTTGCTTCTTGCGTCAGAACGGTGTGAAGACCTTGAGCTTGGTCTTGAAGAGTGCCGGTGTCGTCTTTCGAGAAGCAGCCCCTCGATACGAATGGAACGCTCATCGCTCATGCATTGGGCGTCTTGTAGTTGAGCGAAACGCTCAGCGTTTTCACGTTGCGCGACATGATGACGCTCCTCATAGCGGCGTAAGTTGTCGTCGATGTACCTCCTAAGGGACTCCGCTTGTTTGCCGAAGTCGGCGTCTTGTTCTTCCCTAGCCATGATAAGCAAACACAAGTGATTTGTAAAATATGTGGTGGCTAATAACCGCTCTTACCTTGGTTGATAGTATTGGACCAATGTACCTGCCTTCCGAGATAAAAGTGTCACAAGAGTAAGAGTTGGTTGATTAGTGATCCAAAAGCGACTCACACACACACTTATGAGGAGCTTAGGTATGGTAAAGTGGCAAGAAATCGAAACGAAACCAACGAAAAGGCTATTGCAACAAGTGGAGGATAACCACAAGGATCAAGAAACAAAAGAGACTAACCACACAATCCGAGAAACAAAGGAGACTCACACGTGGAGACAAACGTGGATGGTGCGACTATAGGGAGGAGCAACTTTGACCTAACGAAGACTATGCTCGTGCCGCACCACCTCTCGAAGGACAACTAGCTCAAGTGTATGGGAAGGAGCACCCGATTTGCACAAGTGTACCCATTTCTCTATTAGTAATTGGAGCTTGAGGATGACTAGGATCACGGCTCGGCTTTTTTTTTTTGAATCTTTTCTATTTCTCTTTTGCTTTATGCTTTTGTCCGAGCCGAGTCCGCTACAACTAGATGCTCACAAGATTATGATATGGTCACTTGGTGTCACACTAGTGCAATGCTCACACTATGAAGAGCTAGCTCCTAAGAAAAAGTTTCGCGAAATGGAAAGGGATGTGTCGGAAGCTATACCTTTGACGCCGTCGAGGTAGCGATGAAGCGACACGAAGATGAACTCGGTGAATAGTCGTGCGGCGGTAGCACCGGTCGAACGGGCGGTAGGACCGATTGCGGGCGGTAGTACCGGCCGTTCGGACGGTAGTACCGCCAGCGACGAATTGCGCGGCACGCTTGGACTTGGAGCGGAAAAGGCCTCCGGAAAACACCAACGGAAAGTGAGGAAAAGGTCTTAAGCACGAGATCCGTGGATCAAAACCACAAATCGCTCACCAAATCGAAAGATCGAACGAAATCCATATGGGCTATTTTTTTTTTGAATTTTCGAAATTGGTATGGGAAAGAAAAAATTTGGTGAAAAAATGGCTAATAAAAGGTGGAAACACGATCCAAATCCGTGGAAACCCTTGCTCTTGATACCAAATGATGTAGGGCTAGGCCCGATCTTCACGGATTTGAGGGGGAACGGGGAAGAACACGAAGAACACGGAGGGTAGCGAGGGAGATTCTTGGGCAAAACACAAGGATAACTAGCAAATCCTGCTGAGAACTCCACCCAACAACAAACCCTCAAAAAGGTAGCCTTTGGATCGAAGAATCAAAGCCAAACTTACTCTTGTTGAAACCGATTGCTCTTACCGGCCGGTCCACCGATCCAATAGAATCACCGCAGTGAAAGATTGGTTTGCACTACTAGAGACACCGCAGTGAAAGAGTAGCAACAACAAGATCTACCTCAACGAGGCACCCTAGCTACGAGGGAGGAGGAGCATAGCTCACACAAGTCTCAAATTCAGTCTAACCTCAAATGGGCAAAGGGGAAAGCTATTTATAGTCTTAGTACAAAACGAGGCAGGGAGGTGGGGATCCGGCCTGGAAACCGGCCTAGGCCGGCCTGGAGGCCGGCTGCGTCGGGTGGAGACCCGGCCTGGAAATCGGCCTAGGCCGGCCTGGAGGCCGGCTGCGTCGGGCGGAGGGCCGGCCTGGAAACCGGCCTAGGCCGGCCTGGAGGCCGGCTGCGTCGGGTGGAGGTCCGGCCTGGGGGCCGGCCTAGGCCGGCCTCGAGGCCGGCCGACTCGGGTGGGGGTCCAGCCTGGGGGCCGGCCCAGGCCGGCCTGGAGGCCGGCTGGCTCCGCCTTGAGCTTTTGCCTCCTTCTTCCTCTTCTTGCCCATCTTCTTGGATTTCCTCTTGGCCATCTTCTTGACTCCATTGTGGGTCATCTTCCGGGTGGATCCTGAGTATACACAAGGTACCGGCATGAGGTAGCAAACAATTCAAAGGGAGGTCGAGGTCACACATCGAGAGGAGCGAGGTCACCTTTTCATGAAGAGCTTTGACTCTTGATCTTGTCATTGGGCCAATCGGCATGGTGTCCATGGTGTTGTCCACCTGTGGGGCTACATCAAATCCTCACTTCATTGGGCTTGTCTTGAGCAGCAACATCGTCGATAGAAGAAAATGGTAAAGGACTAGGGATGTCCTCATCATCCTCCCCCCCTTGAAAAGGCGTCGACCTCGACGCGTCAAGGTCTTCTCCAGCATATGGCGTCAAATCAGCAACATTGGAAGTATTACTGACACCAAACTCAGTTGTAGGAAGATCTATCTTGTATGCATTATCATTTATCTTGGCAAGAACCTTGAATGGACCATCACCAACTTGGACTTGCGCTGAACAGGAAATCTATCTTTACGAAAGTGCAACCAAACCATGTCGCCGGGCTGAAAGATCACCTCCTTTCTCTTCTTGTTGACACGAGCTGCATTGAACTTGCCTTTCTTCTCAATTGCCTCTTTAGTCTTCTCATGTATCTTCCTCACAAAATCTGCACGCTTCGATGCCTCCATGTTGACTCACTCATGTAATGGAAGCGGCAGCAAATCAAGCGGAGTAATGGGTTTGAAACCATACACCACTTCAAACGGACATAATTGTGTGGTAGAATGTACCGCCCTGTTATATGCAAACTCCACATGCGGCAAACAGTCTTCCCACTCACGCAAGTTCTTCTTGATCATGGCTCGCAGCAACGTTGATAGTGTGCGATTCACCACCTCCGTTTGTCCATCAGTTTGGGGATGACAAGTGGTACTGAACAGCAGCTTCGTTCCCAGCTTGCCCCAAAGTGTCTTCCAAAAGTAACTCATGAACTTGACGTCCCGATCAGAAACAATCGTCTTGGGTACTCCATGTAAGCGCACGATGTCCCTGAAAAACAGATTAGCAATATGCGACGCATCGTCGCTTTTGTGGCAGGCAATAAAGTGTGACATCTTGGAAAAACGATCCACTAGCACAAAAATAGAATCATGTCCTCTCCTGGTTCTAGGCAATCCTAACACAAAATCCATGCTTATGTCCTCCCATGGAGTTGTAGGTGCAGGAAGAGGAGTATACAAACCATGAGGCTTCAGCTTGGACTTTGCCTTGTTGCAAGTGATACAACGCTTAACAAACCTGTCCACATCCCGCCTCATCCTTGGCCAATAAAAGTGATCAGCCAACATCAGTAACATCTTCTCACGTCCAAAGTGTCCCATCAAACCGCCACCATGAGATTCCTGCAACAACAGCAAACGCACGGACGATTCTGGCACACATAATTTGTTAGCCCTAAACAAGTAACCATCATGCATATGGTATTTTTCCCAAGCTTTCACAGCAGAACACTTAGCAAAAGGCATGGAAAAATCAGTATCATTAGCATATAAATCACGCAAACTCTCTAAACCCGGAACTTGAACATCTAAATGTGTCAAAAGCATGCTTTTCCTAGAGAGTGCATCAGCAACCACGTTTTCTTTGCCTTGCTTATACTTAATAATGTATGGGAAAGATTCAATGAACTCAACCCATTTAGCATGACGTTTATTCAAGTTAGATTGGCACTTCAAGTACTTCAAAGCTTCATGATCAGAATGTATGATAAATTCTTTTGGCCACAAATAATGTTGCCAAACCTCAAGAACACGAACAAGAGCATACAATTCTTTATCATAAACAGGATAGTTCAATTGGGCACCATTTAATTTCTCCGAAAAATATGCAATTGGTTTACCCTCTTGCATCAACACACCTCCTATTCCAATGCCACTAGCATCACATTCAATATCAAATTGCTTATTGAAATCAGGAAGCATAAGCAAAGGTGCAGAAATTAAACGACGTTTCAGCTCATCAAAAGCGGCATCTTAGGCTGCGCCCCACACAAACTCAACACCTTTTTTAGTTAAATCATTCAAAGGTGCAGCAATAGAACTGAAGTCTTTCACAAAACGTCTATAAAAACCAGCAAGACTTAGAAAGCTTCTTATTTGACTAATAGTCATGGGAATAGGCCAATTTTTAATTGCTTCAATTTTAGATTCATCAACCTCTACACCATCCTTAGAAACAACAAAACCCAGAAAGATGACCTTATCTTGCAAAAAGTGCATTTAGCAAGATTACCATATAGCTTATTATCACACAATACTTGCAAAACTTGTCTAATATGATCAGTATGCTCAGATTCATTGCAGCTATAAAATCAATATATCATCAAAATAAACTACCACAATTTACCAATGAAATGCCTCAAAACATGATTCATCAATCTCATGAAAGTACTAGGTGCATTAGTTAACCCAAAAGGCATCACTAACCACTCATATAAACCGAATTTTGTTTTAAAGGCAGTTTTCCATTCATCTCCTTCTTTCATTCTAATTTGATGATAACCACTACGCAAATCAATTTTAGAGAAAATAACAGCACCACTTAATTCGTCTAACATGTCATTCAAACGAGGAATGGGGTGTCTATAACGAATAGTGATGTTATTTATCGCTCTACAATCTACGCACATGCGCCAAGTACCATATTTCTTAGGAACCAAAATGACAGGAACAGCACAAGGACTTAAGCTCACACGAATATCCCTTTGCAAGAAG
>QRDG01000473.1:1218701-1246098 GCA_012064385.1 Puccinellia tenuiflora | reverse complement strand
AGGGAGTCTACCGCAGCCTGAAGCCATCGTAATACCAAATGAAGTCTTGGACGAATTATACAAGTTACCAATTTATTATTTTCGTCCAAGTCCTTTATAGGTGCTGCGCCACCTTATTTTTGGGCCAGGCCCATGTATTTTCGTCATACCCCTTTGTGGGCAGTTTTTAGAGTCCGTATTGATGGGAAAAAAGAGGTTTAGGCTGGATTCGTGGCCCCACCCATGGGAGCACGAATTTCCCCTCTTTTCTCCATAAATACAACACCTAGGGTTTCTTTTAGACTTGGGTTTTGTTAGTCAAAGTAGCTAGCCGTCGCTGCAACTTCGCCGTACTTCGTTTGTGCCAGATCGGCCAGACCAAGACCGCTCTTCGGAACCCCACTTTCATCTCTAATCATTCATATTTGCAATATTCAGATTGCCATTTCTTAGTTCTTGCTTGTTCTTCGATTGCCTGCAGGAATTAGACCTTAGTTGGTTTGGTCGATTGTGCTACGGCGCTGTCATAAACCTTCCCGGAGTTGGTGTAGCGATTGCTAAGGCGCAGCGTCCTCGCACGTTTGTAGTCGGATCGTCAACGTCGACGCCACCCAATCGATAGTATCATCTCATCGAAAGATCGGACACCTTTGCCTCTATCAAGTGGTATCAGAGCTTATAAATGTCATTTGGTGGTCTGAATATTGTAGAGTCAATCCTAATGTTATCCCCACCACTTGGACCTTCTTAAAAACTGCTATGCGTACTCGTTGGGTGCCTCCATAATATCAACGTGATTTGCTTCAAAAAACTGCAGCAACTAAAACAAGGCAAAAATTCAGTAGAGGAATATTATCAACAATTGGAAACTGGGTTACTTAGATGTGGTGTTGTGGAAGATACTGAACCTATGCTTGCACGTTTTATTGGTGGATTAAATAAAGAAATTCAAACCATTTTGGAGTATAAGGAGTATCATACCATTACCCGTTTGTTCCATCTTGCTTGTATTGCCGAACGTGAAGTGCAGGATAGGCAAGCTTCGCGGACTAATTTCCCTGCAGGACGAACTACATCATGGACTGGTCGTGCACTGTTCTACGCGCACCCCGTTCCCTCCTTCTACTTCTGCTACCACTCCCAGCAAAGAGACGTCAAGCAAGGCAGTGCCACCACCCCCCTTTAAGGCTACTCCTGCTGGTTCCACACCAAGTTCATCTTCCATGGCTTCCACGGGCAACACTAGCAAAATTCAATGCCGCAAATGTGATTGATAAGGGGTGGCCCGATCTTCTCAATGAGCGGTGGTAGATGGATGATGATGGTAGATAACTTGCGAGAATCCGACGAACTCTCCGGCTGCTCCCCTGTTGCCAATGCAACAACTCTTCAACCCAATGGATATTCGTGATGCCTCACACCGATGCAACGTAGCCGCCGGCCGCGAAGCGGTTTCTGCGATCTACTAATTCCCAATGGAACAACAGATCACACTCAAACTTTGGTAGCAATAACCTCCAGATCGAAACAAAGTGGAGGGGTGAATTCCTGATCGAAGCAAAGAGGAATTCGAGTATAGATGAATGCTTAGCAATCCAATCTAGGGTTTAATCAAAACGTGGTCTAACTATTACAAAGAGACTCCTAGGGTATATATGGCGGCTGTGGGGTCAATCCCACGCCCAAATCACGACTTGGTTCGACCTAAACTAGATACAAACCGACTTGGTCTCGAAAAGGCTCGCAGTCCTGTTTTACTCGAACCGGATATTCCGGGTCACGGGAGACCGGATAATCCAGTTGACCGGATATTCCGAGTCAAGTTGAATCGGATATTCTGACATAGCCCAGTACCTCCGCGCAACATATTTCTCTGGAACCGGATAATCCGGTTCAGTAGTGGACCGGATATTCCGATAATGTCCAGTACTCCTTTTCTTCAACGTCCCCTCTTGCGCATGCCTCCCGCTCCTCCCTCGCGCCACGGATGACGTTGTACTCCAATCCTTGCTGCTCCTCTGGCCCTCCTCCAATGCTTGTGTTATCAATAACCCTGATCATACACAGATGCATAGACTTAGGCAGTATAAAGTTCTCAACATCACAAACATTATATTCAATTAAGAGTGAGTTGACCTGTTGTCCAAGTAGCTTGGCACGAGCTCTTGTCATTGGTCCAATCCTCACTTCATTGGGCTTGTCTTGAGCAGCAACATCATCGATAGAAGAAAATGGTAAAGGACTAGGGATGTCCTCATCATCCTCCCCCCCTTGAAAAGGCGTCGACCTCGACGCGTCAAGGTCTTCTCCAGCATATGGCGTCAAATCAGCAACATTGAAAGTATTACTGACACCAAACTCAGTTGTAGGAAGATCTATCTTGTATGCATTATCATTTATCTTGGCAAGAACCTTGAATGGACCATCACCCCGCGGCATCAACTTGGACTTGCGCTGAACAGGAAATCTGTCTTTACAAAAGTGCACCCAAACCATGTCGCCGGGCTGAAAGATCGCCTCCTTTCTCTTCTTGTTGACACGAGCTGCATTGTACTTGCCTTTCTTCTCAATTGCCTCTTTAGTCTTCTCATGTATCTTCCTCACAAAATCTGCATGCTTCGATGCCTCCATGTTGACTCTCTCATGTAATGGAAGCGGCAGCAAATCAAGCGGAGTAATGGGTTTGAAACCATACACCACTTCAAACGAACATAATTGTGTGGTAGAATGTACCGCCCTATATGCAAACTCCACATGCGACAAACAGTCTTCCCACTCACGCAAGTTCTTCTTGATCATGGCTCGCAGCAACGTTGATAGTGTGCGATTCACCACCTCCGTTTGTCCATCAGTTTGGGGATGACAAGTGGTACTGAACAGCAGCTTCGTTCCCAGCTTACCCCAAAGTGTCTTCCAAAAGTAACTCATGAACTTGACGTCCCGATCAGAAACAATCGTCTTGGGTACTCCATGTAAGCGCACGATGTCCCTGAAAAACAGATTAGCAATATGCGACGCATCGTCGCTTTTGTGGCAGGCAATAAAGTGTGACATCTTGGAAAAACGATCCACTACCACAAAAATAGAATCATGTCCTCTCCTGGTTCTAGGCAATCCTAGCACAAAATCCATGCTTATGTCCTCCCATGGAGTTGTAGGTGCAGAAAGAGGAGTATACAAACCATGAGGCTTCAGCTTGGACTTTGCCTTGTTGCAAGTGATACAACGCTTAACAAACCTGTCCACATCCCGCCTCATCCTTGGTCAATAAAAGTGATCAGCCAACATCAGTAACGTCTTCTCACGTCCAAAGTGTCCCATCAAACCGCCACCATGAGATTCCTGCAACAACAGCAAACGCACGGACGATTCTGGCACACATAATTTGTTAGCCCTAAACAAGTAACCATCATGCATATGGTATTTTTCCCAAGCTTTCACAGCAGAACACATAGCAAAAGGCATGGAAAAATCAGTATCATTAGCATATAAATCACGCAAACTCTCTAAACCCGGAACTTGAACATCTAAATGTGTCAAAAGCATGCTTTTCCTAGAGAGTGCATCAGCAACCACGTTTTCTTTGCCTTTCTTATACTTAATAATGTATGGGAAAGATTCAATGAACTCAACCCATTTAGCATGATGTTTATTCAAGTTAGATTGGCACTTCAAGTACTTCAAAGCTTCATGATCAGAATGTATGATAAATTCTTTTGGCCACAAATAATGTTGCCAAACCTCAAGAACACGAACAAGAGCATACAATTCTTTATCATAAACAGGATAGTTCAATTGGGCACCATTTAATTTCTCCGAAAAATATGCAATTGGTTTACCCTCTTGCATCAACACACCTCCTATTCCAATGCCACTAGCATCACATTCAATATCAAATTGCTTATTGAAATCAGGAAGCATAAGCAAAGGTGCAGAAATTAAACGACGTTTCAGCTCATCAAAAGCGGCATCTTGGGCTGCGCCCCACACAAACTCAACACCTTTTTTAGTTAAATCATTCAAAGGTGCAGCAATAGAACTGAAGTCTTTCACAAAACGTCTATAAAAACCAGCAAGACCTAGAAAGCTTCTTATTTGACTAATAGTCATGGAAATAGGCCAATTTTTAATTGCTTCAATTTTAGATTCATCAACCTCTACACCATCCTTAGAAACAACAAAACCCAGAAAGATGACCTTATCTTTGCAAAAAGTGCATTTAGCAAGATTACCATATAGCTTATTATCACGCAATACTTGCAAAACTTGTCTAATATGATCAGTATGCTCAGATTCATTGCAGCTATAAATCAATATATCATCAAAATAAACCACCACAAATTTACCAATGAAATGCCTCAAAACATGATTCATCAATCTCATGAAAGTACTAGGTGCATTAGTTAACCCAAAAGGCATCACTAACCACTCATATAAACCGAATTTTGTTTTAAAGGCAGTTTTCCATTCATCTCCTTCTTTCATTCTAATTTTATGATAACCACTACGCAAATCAATTTTAGAGAAAATAACAGCACCACTTAATTCGTCTAACATGTCATCCAAACGAGGAATGGGGTGTCTATAACGAATAGTGATGTTATTTATCGCTCTACAATCTACGCACATGCGCCAAGTACCATCTTTCGTAGGAACCAAAATGACAGGAACAACACAAGGATTTAAGCTCACACGAATATACCCTTTGTCAAGAAGCTCTTGAACTTGTCGCTGTATCTCCTTTGTCTCCTCCGGGTTGGTCCTATAGGGAGCTCGGTTTGGAAGTGTTGCTCCGGGAATCAAGTCAATTTGATGTTCAATACCCCGCAATGGAGGCAAACCAGCGGGCACTTCCTCCAGAAAAATGTCACCAAAATCCTGCAAGACATTAGAAACACCAATAGAGAGAGGGGTCATGTCGTTAGAAACAAGAATTTCCCCCTTGCACACAAGCACAAGAGGTACTAGAGTGGGATCCTCACGAAACTCTCTCAAATCAGATTTGGTGGCTAACATTACTATTTTGTTCTCTCCCTCACTTTTCTTTTTACCACTCAAATTTGGCTTGTGGCCCTCGCTCACCGAAGGTGGAGTCTCTCGCCTAGCTAATCTCTCACGCTCAGCCTCACGGTTAACTTCAACTTTTTGGCGAGATTCATTTACTATCTCTTGAGGTGTCATAGGCCGCAACATCACCTCCTTGCCATGCCAATTGAGTTGATAAGTATTTGCTCTCCCATTGTGGCGCACATCTCTATCAAACTGCCAAGGACATCCCAACAACAAGTGACACACGGTCATTGGAACCACGTCAAACTCCACGGTGTCCTTGTAAGGCCCAATCTGAAACTCAACTTGTACCATGTGATTAACCTTCATCTCTCCACTTTCACTTAGCCACTGAATAAAATATGGATGGGGGTGTGGCAAGTATTTCAGATTCAGTTTTTGACAGAGCTCCATACTAGCTAAATTGCGGCAGCTGCCACCATCAATGATTACCTTGCAAGAACGTCCATTGCCAACTGCAGCCCTTGTTTGGAACAAATTGCATCGCTGCTCCGAAGAACTAGGGGCCACACTCAGCACCTTAGGCGTGCACACAATAGATGGTAAACGCTCGGCATCCGCATAATACAACTCATCTTCAAGTTCCTCCTCAAACTCAGCATTAGGATCCACCTCATCCCCACTCTCATACTCACCGGTCTCCTCATTGATCAACATGACCTTCTTGTTGGGACACTCACGCTTGAAGTGACCCTTGCCTCCACACGTATGACAATTCATATCACGTGTACGAGCTGTAGAATTGGAAGAGCCAGTAGCACTTGCAGCAGGTTGTGGTGATTGCTTGGCATTAGGAGCAACTGAAACCGACTTGGAAGGAGCAGCACCACGAAAACTAGTAACAGGACTAGGCGGCACCACACTAGGTGTTGCTCGTGATGACACACTACCTCGCCCATAGGAAGAACGTGGCACATATTTGGCGTCTTCGGCCAACTGTAACTCAGCTTCACGTGCTTGATGTAACAAATCTTGCACATCGCCATATTGATGATGACGTACAATTCTCTTGATGTTAAAGCTCAAACCTGAAAGGAAACGCTGCATAGTTTGTTCAGGTTCTTCTCGCACTTTAGCACGCTGCATGATCAACTCCATCTCCTTATAGTACTCATCAACGGACTTGGCACCTTGCTTCAAATTCTGCAACTTATCATACAAAGAACGGATGTAATTGCGAGGAACAAAATGATGACGCATCTCCGCCTTCATCTCTCGCCAAGACAAAATAGGTACATCATTTGCTTCACGCCTAGCACTCAGAAGACCGTCCCACCATAGCAAAGCATAGCCATCGAACTCAGAAGATGCAAGCTTGATCTTTCTATCCTTAGTGTAGTCATGTAAACGCCATAACTGTTCCATCTTCAATTCCCAGTTAATATATTCTTCCACATCAACGGAACCTTCAAATTTGGGAATACTGAATTTGGGCTTACCAACGCTATCATCATCCCGGTTGGCTGCATGACCAAAATTGTCGCCGAGCATACGGCGCGCACCAAGAGGCGCAAAACCACGACCAGGAGGTATAGCACCACCTCGGCCACCTCCACGTCCACCATTAGCAAGTGGTTGTGGCTGTTGTTGCCGTTGCAACCTCTCACGACGAGCAGCTGCTAGCTCATCATCCTCCTCAGCATCAAAATCAACACCGTGATCACCATGAACACTTGCATCATCAACAGGTTGCTCATTTCGCTGCGTCAACACTTGCACGGCACGGTTCAATGCACCAATAGAATTCTGAATTGCTGTCAAGGCAGCTGCAGACTCAGTTGCCGTTTGTAGCACATTGTCAACCTTTATATCCGTAGCAGTCAAATCAGCTTGTAACCTGTCACATTGAGTGGTGAACTGACGTGGCAGGTGACCTCGAATAGCTTCATATTCAGCCCAACAAACAGGAGCATTGCCGTCCTTCTTTTGCCTCACAACTCCATCATGCTCATCTCCTGAAGACATGATTAGTGCACACAAGGGTATATAGATATATTTAGGTGGAAAACTCTCAACTCACTCAAACCAAAAGAAATTGTGTATCTTACCGTTCCAAAGTGAATAGTATAGCTTACCACTTGTATGGACAGAAACGTGCACGGATGGGATGAAGCGAATATTATGGGTCTCCAAGTGTTACACAACAAAACCAGGGTATTTAGTGGGGCTTGGTAGGGATACCTAATGAGGGCATCGTCGGCATCGTGTTGGTCGGTTGACACTCTAGGACAGGCTTTTATAACGCATGTAATGTCTAAGGTTGTGTTAATTAGGCCTGCGTGCCACTTGTGTTTGGGCTGAACCTATAACAGGTCAGTTTTGTATTGAGTCCAAGTCCAACTAGGTAGGTACTGTAGCTACAGTACCGCGCTACAGTACGCCCCCTCATCCATATAAAGGGCTGGGCGCATTAGGGTTTCTTAGCTTTGGTTGAATTAAATCTTGAATCCTGAAGCTCACCACCAGCCCTACGGGGTTGGCCCCCATGATGGCGTCTCGGACGTTCGTCTAGTTATCTATCAATAAAGACGTGAGAGTTCTTGAATTGTCAAGAGTAATCATGTGTGCTTGGGTGTCCTTGAATCTGTCAAGGGAGTTCAAGATCTATCCAGGTTCTTCAGGTTACGTGTATCACACACGTGATTGGAAGGATAGTTATCCGGTGGTTCTTGCGGTGAAAGATCGGGCCAAACAATCCGTATCATCTTGGTATCAGAGCGCTAGGTTGATCACCGCGAGGTTTGTCCAGTTGAAGATCGATCTGCAGGTCAGCAAAGATTGGCAGATTTGTTTTTGCTGGAGTTGTTTGAAGGTAAGAGCGACGAGTTGGCAAGATTGCATCTCGGCGCATTGAGGTGTAAGGGCGACGAGTTGGCCAGATTGGCATCTCGGCGCATTGAGGCAGCAAGATCGTGGCGTTGGTCGAGTTGGAGTTGAAGTCGAATTCTCTGCCGCGAGTTCTGCCGCGACAGCAATTTCTGCCAAAAACTCTGCCGCGAGTCCAATTTGCACTAGGAGTCCTGCCGCGACACGGATTCGGCCAATTTTCCTGCCGCGACACGAATTCGGCCAGTTTTTCCTGCCGCGACACGGTTTCGGACAGGGTTTTGACAGTTTTAGCAAAACGGGCGTAACTTTTGCGTACGAACTCCGTTTTCGACGAACCACCTATTAAACTGCTCAGGGGAAAGAGAGACACAGGTTTGGGAAGTTGCATCAGCGACGTATTCAGCTTATTTAGATCCGTGGTGTATAGGAGTTGTCCTGCTGCGTTTCGGGTGATTTGCATGGTGCGTTTACTCGTTGCAAACTCGAGAAATTATGTGTCCCAATCAGGTTGGTGGTGCCAAACATGGAGGGCACCAAGAACAAGTCTAGCTAGCCGAGAGGGAGGATGTGGTGTGGCAGGGCCGGCGGAGACTTGAGGATGGAGAAGAAGCATGGCGATGTTGCAGATTTGACACCACAAGCGCTGGAGAAGACCTTCCGGCGTTGAGGACAACGCCTTTCCAAGGAGGGGAGGATGATAAGGGCATCGTCGGCATCGTGTTGGTCGGTTGACACTCTAGGACAGGCTTTTATAATGCATGTAATGTCTAAGGTTGTGTTAATTAGGCCTGCGTGCCACTTGTGTTTGGGCTGAAGCTATAACAGGTCAGTTTTGTATTGAGTCCAAGTCCAACTAGGTAGGTACTGTAGCTACAGTACCGCGCTACAGTACGCCCCCTCATCCATATAAAGGGCTGGGCGCATTAGGGTTTCTTAGCTTTGGTTGAATTAAATCTTGAATCCTGAAGCTCACCACCAGCCCTACGGGGTTGGCCCCCATGACGGCGTCTCGGACGTTCGTCTAGTTATCTATCAATAAAGACGTGAGAGTTCTTGAATTGTCAAGAGTAATCATGTGTGCTTGGGTGTCCTTGAATCTGTCAAGGGAGTTCAAGATCTATCCAGGTTCTTCAGGTTACGTGTATCACACACGTGATTGGAAGGATAGTTATCCGGTGGTTCTTGCGGTGAAAGATCGGGCCAAACAATCCGTATCAATACCTAACAACACCAACTACAAAACCTATTTGCTTCTCGTGTGATACTTAGAAAACACAACTCAGAAACTCACACAGTTATGGAGATAAAAGTGGCAATGCAAATATATGTATGGAAAAGTTTGCAAAGCACACGAAAGACACTAGCTATGCTCACAAGAAACAGGCACAAGATTGCTCAAAGCAGTGTCAAAATATAGCAATTGTATAGCTCCACTCGCCAAAGTAGATATTTCACTTTCGGCCTCGTTTAATGTTTCACTTTTCTCTTCCCTTTTTTTTTAATAATACTATCACTTTTCTATTTTTTTTGTACTTTTCCAAAGGCCAATATATCAAAAGAGCAATAAACCAAACTTTATGAGAATTATGAGCAGCCTGTTGAGCACAAAATAGCTATTCTTCTGGGGAAGGTACCTACGAAATGTTGTGGAAAGGCTGTGGCTAAGTCTCACAAAGATCACACACGAAAAACCTAATGAAAAGTTGAAAAAAACTAGACTCTCACTTTTTTTTTGTACTGGTACTGACCGGATAATCCGATCCGAATCCAACCGGATATTCCAGTCGAAACGAAACTCGAAGAAAAACGGCTAAGGACCAGAAAATTTTCGGTACTGGAGGTGACCGGATATTCCGATCCGAATCCAACCGGATAATCCGATCGCGACGGGAAAAAACCCTAAACCTAGAAACGGAAAAACGGAACGCAAGATCAACACAAGCAGCAACTAGAAGAAGCAAATTGGGTTGATCTATGGCTATGGCACGAATTAAAACTAGTATTTTTGTAAGGCTTTTTCTCTATAGGACAAAAAACAATAAATCTACGGGGATGGATTTGTGGATGCTCACTGAGTAAAACACTGGAAATCTGATACCAAGATGATAAGGGGTGGCCCGATCTTCTCAATGAGCGGTGGTAGATGGATGATGATGGTAGATAACTTGCGAGAATCCGACGAACTCTCCGGCTGCTCCCCTGTTGCCAATGCAACAACTCTTCAACCCAATGGATATTCGTGATGCCTCACACCGATGCAACGTAGCCGCCGGCCACGAAGCGGTTTCTGCGATCTACTAATTCCCAATGGAACAACAGATCACACTCAAACTTTGGTAGCAATAACCTCCAGATCGAAACCAAGTGGAGGGGTGAATTCCTGATCGAAGCAAAGAGGAATTCGAGTATAGATGAATGCTTAGCAATCCAATCTAGGGTTTAATCAAAACGTGGTCTAACTATTACAAAGAGACTCCTAGGGTATATATGGCAGCTAGGGGGTCAATCCCACGCCCAAATCACGACTTGGTTCGACCTAAACTAGATACAAACCGACTTGGTCTCGAAAAGGCTCGCAGTCCTGTTTTACTCGAACCGGATATTCCGGGTCACGGGAGACCGAATAATCCGGTTGACCGGATATTCCGAGTCAAGTTGAATCGGATATTCCGACATAGTCCAGTACCTCCGCGCAACATATTTCTCTGGAACAGGATAATCCGGTTCAGTAGTGGACCGGATATTCCGATAATGTCCAGTACTCCTTTTCTTCAACGTCCCCGCTTGCGCATGCCTCCCGCTCCTCCCTCGCGCCACGGATGACGTTGTACTCCAATCCTTGCTGCTCCTCTGGCCCTCCTCCAATGCTTGTGTTATCAATAACCCTGATCATACACAGATGCATAGACTTAGGCAGTATAAAGTTCTCAACATCACAAACATTATATTCAATTAAGAGTGAGTTCACCTGTTGTCCAAGTAGCTTGGCACGAGCTCTTGTCATTGGTCCAATCCTCACTTCATTGGGCTTGTCTTGAGCAGCAACATCGTCGATAGAAGAAAATGGTAAAGGACTAGGGATGTCCTCATCAGTTGATAAGGTAAAGGGGTCCGATCTTTCGATGAGATGGATTTCTCTCGATTTGGGTGGAGGTCGACGTTGACAATCCGACTACAAACGTGCGTGACGTTGCGCCTTAGCAATCGCTACACCAACTTCCGAGGCTATTGATCTCGCCGGGGCTAGATCAACCTGATCCGAAGATCAATTCCTGCAAGCAATCGAAGAACTAGCAAGAATTATAGATGCAATCAAGATATTGCGGATTAAAGATGAAAGCTTTATAGATGGGATTCTGCAAGTGCGTAGTACAAAAGGTCTGAACCGACACTGTTGTCTATGGCGAAGAATAGCAATGGCTAAGTCTTAAACTAAACAAAATCCGAGTCCTAATGGCGGCTAAGGAGAGGTATATATGGAAGAGGAGAAGGGATTTTCGTCCAACCCATGGGGGGTGGCCGAAAATAACCCTAGATGGGCCCTCCTTCACATATACGGACTCCTAAAAATCCCTAAAATATTTATTCCGAAATTACATGGGCCTGGCCCATAAAATAAGATGTCGCAGCACCAAATATGACTATGGACACAAATATGATGTATGATCTTGAATAATTCGTCCATGTCCTCCTTGCATCATCATGGTGGCTTCAAAGTTCAGAAGTAGCCTCATCTTTATTCCTCACATGCTTGCAGCCACCTCCATGCATAGCCATGCTCCAATTCTTGTCCTTCTCATCCATGCTAGATCCAATATTCCTGAGTAACAAATACATATCTGATTTAGGCAGCATCATATTCTCATGTATGTGAGGAATAGTTCCTAGAAACGAAAGTACCTGATAATTAAGTTGTTTGGCACGAGCTCGAGTCATAGGTCCTTGTATGTGTGTGGCTGTAGGTGCAGTGGTTGTATCAACATGTGGGATGTCCTCATCATCCTCCCCTTCTTGAATTGAAGTCGTCCTCGACGCAATGTCATCATCCTCTCCTAAGTATGGCTTCAAATCTGCAATGTTAAATGACGGACTTACCGTACCAAATTCTGCAGGAAGCTCAAGTTTATATGCATTATCATTAATTCGTTCTAATACCTTAAAAGGACCAGCAGCCCGTGGCATCAATTTTGACTTGCGCAAATCAGGAAAACGATCTTTGCGCAAATGTAACCAAACAAGATCTCCAACATAAAAAACAACATGTTTTTTTCCCTTATCACCGGCAACTTTAAATTTAGCATTCATGTGTTCTATATTGGCTTTCGTAGTAGCATGCAACTTCACAATTAATTCAGCATGTTGTGAAGCATCTAAATTATCTTGCACCGAAGATGGTAAAGGCAATAAATCAATGGGCGCACGAGGAACAAAGCCATAAACAATCTCAAAAGGGCACATCTTTGTGGTAGAATGCAGCGAACGATTATAAGCAAATTCAATATGAGGTAAACATTCTTCCCATAATTTTAAGTTCTTCTTTAAAACAGCCCGCAACATAGTCGACAATGTTCTATTCACAACTTCAGTTTGTCCATCAGTTTGGGGGTGACATGTAGTACTAAACAGCAACTTAGTCCCCAACTTTGCCCACAAGCATATCCAAAAATGGCTAAGAAACTTTGTGTCACGATCTGAAACTATAGTATTTGGCACACCATGCAAACGAACAATTTCACGAAAGAACAAATCAGCAACATGCATAGCATCATCAGTTTTGTGACATGGAATAAAATGTGCCATTTTCGAAAATCTATCCACAACAACAAAAATACTATCCCTCCCCTTCTGTGTGCGAGGCAAACCCAAAACAAAGTCCATAGAAATATCCTCCCAAGGCACACTAGGAACAGGAAGAGGCATATATAAACCATGTGGATTAAGACGTGACTTAGCTTTTTGACAAGTAGTGCAACGGCCAACAAATCTCTCAACGTCCCTACGCATGCATGGCCAAAAGAAGTGTGCAGCAAGCACGTCCTCCGTCTTCTTTACTCCAAAGTGACCCATCAAACCTCCGCCATGCGCCTCCTGCAACAACAAAAGACGAACGGAGCTATCCGGAATACATAGTTTGTTAGCACGGAACACAAATCCATCATTGAGGACGAATTTGTTCCAACTTTTGCCGTCTTTACAATTTTGCAACACATCTTTAAATGCAGCATCATGCACATATTGTTGCTTAATTGTTTCCAATCCAAAAATTTTGAAATCAAGCTGAGAGAGCATGGTATAACGGCGTGACAAAGCATCAGCAATAACATTATCTTTACCCTTTTTGTGTTTGATAACATAAGGAAAAGATTCAATAAATTCAACCCACTTTGCATGACGCTTATTCAACTTAGCTTGACTACGTATGTGCTTCAAAGATTCATGATCAGAATGTATAACAAATTCTTTGGGCCATAAATAATGTTGCCAAGTTTCTAATGTCCGAACCAGCGCATATAATTCTTTATCATAAGTAGAATAATTCAGACTTGGCCCACTTAGTTTTTCACTAAAATATGCAACAGGTTTACCCTCTTGTAATAACACACCTCCCAAACCAATACCACTAGCATCACATTCAAGTTCAAAAGTCTTATTGAAATTAGGAAGTTGCAATAAAGGTGCATTAGTTAACCTGTCTTTTAGTAACATGAAAGCCTCTTGCTGTGCATCTCCCCAAACAAATGGAACATCTTTCTTTGTAAGCTCATTCAGTGGCGCTGCAATGGATCCAAAATCTTTCACAAAGCGCCTATAAAATCCTGCGAGTCCAAGAAAACTTCGCACTTGTGTGACCGTTTTAGGTTGCGGCCAACTCGAAATAGCCTCAATCTTGGCTGGATCAACTTCAATACCCTGTGCTGTAACAACAAAGCCAAGAAAAACAACTCGATCCGTGCAAAAGGTGCACTTCTCAATATTGCCAAACAAACGTGCATTGCGCAAAGCAGTAAAAACAGCACGCAAATGATCCAAATGTTCCTCTAAAGATGTGCTATATATGAGAATATCATCAAAGTAAACAACCACAAAACGGCCAATAAAACTACGCAAAACTTTGTTCATTAATCGCATGAATGTGCTGGGAGCATTAGTTAGACCAAAAGGCATCACTAACCACTCATATAAACCGAACTTAGTTTTAAACGCTGTTTTCCATTCATCCCCTAATTTCATACGAATTTGGTGATAACCACTACGCAAATCAACTTTAGAGAACATGGTAGAGCCACTCAATTCATCAAGCATATCATCTAAACGTGGTATAGGATGACGATATCGAATAGTAATATTATTGATAGCTCTACAATCAGTACACATGCGCGATGAACCATCTTTCTTAGGAACCAAAATAATAGGTACAGCACATGGGCTAAGAGACTCACGAATATGACCTTTGTCGAGTAGTGCTTGGATTTGTCGCTGAATCTCTTTGGTCTCCTCTGGATTGGTACGATATGGCGCACGATTGGGTAGTGATGCTCCAGGAATTAAGTCAATTTGATGCTCGATTCCGCGAATAGGTGGCAATCCTGGAGGTACATCTTGTGGAAAAACGTCCACGAACTCCTGCAAAAGGTTAGCAACCGCAGATGGCAAGGAAGGAGGCATGTCCTCAAAAGAAAATAGCACCTCTTTGCAAATGATAGCATAACATGCAGTAGTACTCACATCAATTTCAGAAATATCAGATTTGCTAGCAAGCAAGTAAGTACTTTTTAAACGAATTTCATTAGCATGTTTCGGTGCAGATTTGGGAGTACTTTTAGATGGCATCAATTCGTTAGCAACAATCTGATTTTCACTCAGCTTTGACTCCTCATTATGTGCTCTACTAGCTCTAGCAAGATCATCTTTTAAAATATTTTCAGGAGACATAGGAAGTAACACAATTGGCTTATCATTATGAACAAGAGAATATTGATTTGTGCTACCATGATGGACAGAATTCGTATCATATTGCCATGGTCTACCAAGTAAAAGCGCACATGCTTGCATAGGAACCACATCACATTCAACATAATCAGAATAGGCAGCAATAGTAAAATGCACACGAACGGTACGTGTTACCTTAACTTTTGCCGCTGTTGTTAAACCATTGAATGTAATATGGTCGAGGATGAGGTCGTGTCGTGAGAGAAAGCTTCTCAACCATCTCCATACTCGCCAAATTGTTGCAGCTCCCTCCATCAATAATAATGCGAACACAACGATCTTTGACAACGCCCTTTGTATGGAACAGATTATTGCGCTGACTAGGTTCAGCTTATGTCACTTGTGCACTCAAAACTCGGTGCGCAATTAAGCTTGGGTACTGCTCCGCGTGTTCCGCAGCCATGTATTGTGAATCTTGCGCCGTGTTTGCTTCCGCGAATTGCTCATCATGTGCGATGAGAGCCAATGTATCTTCATCATAATCACTGGCGGAATCATATCCACCATCGTCAAGGGCAATCATCACACGAGTGTTGGTGCAATCACGTGCGAAGTGACCAAGCCCACTGCATTTGCGGCACTTAATGTCGCTGGTTTTGCCCGTAGAAGCCATTGATGACGAAGAACTTGGGGCTTGTCCCGCGGGTGTACGCTTGGCTGCAGATGGTGGGAATGTAGACGATGTAGACCGTGTGGGGGTGAGCGTGGCAGCAGTCGGAGCAGCAGTCCGTGGCGATGTAGACGGCGTCCGTGGTGTCCATGAAGTAGAACGCCCTGCAGGAAAAGTAGTTCGTGTCGCCGCTCTCCGATCCTGCACTTCACATTCAGCTTTGCAAGCAAGATGAAACAAACGAGTGATAGTTGTATATTCCTTATATTCCAGAATTGTTTGAATCTCTTTATTTAACCCACCAAAGAATCTAGCAAGTAAAGCTTCAGTATCCTCTTCTATACCACAACGAATCATGCCAGTTTGTAATTCCTGATAATATTCTTCTACAGAATTTTTACCTTGTTCTAGTCTAGTTAATTTCTTTAGCAAATCGCGTTGATAGTATGGAGGAACAAAACGAGTCCGCCTAGCACGTTTCAAATCAGTCCAAGTAGTAGGTGGGTTAGCATGATGCAAACGACAATATTCAGACCACCATACGGAAGCAAAACTATTGAACTCACAAGTAGCAGCACTAACACGTCTCTCCTCAGGATAATTTAAGCATGCAAAACGTTGTTCTAATTCTAACTCCCAAGAAAGGTACGCATCGAGATTATAACGACCATCAAAAGGCGGAACATTCAACTTCAGTTTTGCAACATGGTCATCGTCACGTACCAGCGGACGCGCATTGCGTAGAAGGACGCGTGGACGTCCAGGTGGCGGTTGGTGGACCTCACCCTCATCCTCGTTTTCGCCGTTAGAGTCGTCCTCCCCTTCATACTCCTCATATCGCGCATCAGTAGCCGTGGTACCCGCAGCGCCCGCAGCAGATGTGTGCGCATGGGGGAGAGGTACTCGCTGGGCGCGGCCGACATACGTAGGGGGTGGAATACGGCGTAGCAACTCCCAAAATTTTGCGTCGAGCTTGTCGGTGAAGGACGTTTTGAGGCCCTCGATCTTCTCCATGGTTTCAGCAAAACGTTTATCCACGTCTTGCATATGGTCGCTGACGAGGTGCGTGAAGTGGCCGTGGAGCTCCGCGTTGGTCATCTTATCTGGGTCGACATCCGTGCCAGAACCTGCCATGGTTAGTACGCAAAAAGCACAGAAATATGTGTGTATAGGTGACTGGAAAGTGGTGGAATCAACGTGCAATCAATCAAGCAAACCAATATTCTTACCCGTTCTTACCCTGCAGCAGGTGGTGACTAGCAACCGAGGAGACCAAATGTCAAGAAGATTGAGAATAGCGATTACCAGGTGGTGTCAACGCACGGTGTAGGAATATGTGGAGCTGTAGGTGGCTGTAATATCTGTAGCAACAATTCAAAACAGCAATGTAATGAGTTGAATAAATGCTCAACGACGGTACTGTGCTGGTCCTAGGCTAGAACGGACTAGAGACGCGAGCCTATAGCACCAACGAGTCAAGCCGTAACACCGAAACCACAGATAGCAGCGCGCCTGAAAAACAGCCAGATATATGGAAAAACTCACTATGATGGAAGGTTTCTCAAAACGATCAGCACAAAGGAAAACCCGGGTAGGCTTGAGAATTTTTTTGTTGAAATTTTCGAAACTGCTCTGGAAAGCGTGCCAGATTTTTTTTTTTTTGCCCTCCTCTCCTTCTTACTTGCGGCTGAAACCTTCCTTAACTCGGATCACGAAACAGCACGCCCTTTCCTTGTGGGAGCAAAATCTATAGGAAAAACAATAAAACCTACTTCTACTCGGATGGAAGGTGATGGTATGATCGGATGGATTGGTTTTTGTGTTTCAGGTTTTTGTGGCGATGCGGAACAGATGGTGGGGCGGCTAGGGTTTTGGTGGTGGCGGTGCGGCGGCGGCGAGACGATTATGAACAGAACTCGAAACTCTAAAGATCTAGACGCTACGACCAGCACTCGACACGACGATGCAGACACGAATTCAACAATGCAAAAACTGAAAAGAACAGATGCAAAGGCTCAAATTGTTTCTAGGAAAAGATCGAACGCTAATATTTTTGGCTTTTTCGTGGACTGTAGGAAAAATAGATGCAACCTACACTAGTAAAACTGAAAGATCTCACCGATAAACCTGAAATCTGATACCACTTGATAAGGTAAAGGGGTCCGATCTTTCGATGAGATGGATTTCTCTCGATTTGGGTGGAGGTTGACGTTGACGATCCGACTACAAACGTGCGTGACGTTGCGCCTTAGCAATCGCTACACCAACTTCCGAGGCTATTGATCTCGCCGGGGCTAGATCAACCTGATCCGAAGATCAATTCCTGCAAGCAATCGAAGAACTAGCAAGAATTATAGATGCAATCAAGATATTGCGGATTAAAGATGAAAGCTTTATAGATGGGATTCTGCAAGTGCGTAGTACAAAAGGTCTGAACCGACACTGTTGTCTATGGCGAAGAATAGCAATGGCTAAGTCTTAAACTAAACAAAATCCGAGTCCTAATGGCGGCTAAGGAGAGGTATATATGGAAGAGGAGAAGGGATTTTCGTCCAACCCATGGGGGGTGGCCGAAAATAACCCTAGATGGGCCCTCCTTCACATATACGGACTCCTAAAAATCCCTAAAATATTTATTCCGAAATTACATGGGCCTGGCCCATAAAATAAGATGTCGCAGCACCAAATATGACTATGGACGCAAATATGATGTATGATCTTGAATAATTCGTCCATGTCCTCCTTGCATCATCATGGTGGCTTCAAAGTTCAGAAGTAGCCTCATCTTTATTCCTCACATGCTTGCAGCCACCTCCATGCATAGCCATGCTCCAATTCTTGTCCTTCTCATCCATGCTAGATCCAATATTCCTGAGTAAGAAATACATATCTGATTTAGGCAGCATCATATTCTCATGTATGTGAGGAATAGTTCCTAGAAACGAAAGTACCTGATAATTAAGTTGTTTGGCACGAGCTCGAGTCATAGGTCCTTGTATGTGTGTGGCTGTAGGTGCAGTGGTTGTATCAACATGTGGGATGTCCTCATCATCAGTGATGGTTGGGGTCATTACGCACGTGAATGCACAAACAAGCGTGTGATGATTGCTCGTGAAGATGGAGGATATGATTCCGCTAGTGATTTTGATGACGAGACTTTGGCTCTTATTGCACATGAGGAACAAGGCGCTAATGACTGTGAACAAGATGTACAATGCATGGCTGCTGATGATGCGGATAGGTATGCTTCGTTAATTGTTCAACGAGTTCTGAGTGTGCAGGTAATTAAGGCTGATCAAGACCAGCGCCATAATCTTTTCCACACTAAGGGAGTTGTGAAAGAACGGTCTATACGCATCATTATTGATGGAGGAAGCTGCAACAATTTGGCAAGTGTAGAGATGGTGGAGAAGCTTGCGCTCACAACGAGACCACATCCTCGTCCTTACTACATCCAATGGTTCAACAATAGCGGCAAGGTTAAGATCACTCGTACTGTTCGTGTGCACTTTAGTATTGCTGCATATGTTGATTTTGTTGATTGTGATGTCGTCCCTATGCAAGCATGTTCTCTTTTATTGGGTAGGCCATGGCAATTTGATAAAAAATCTGTACATCATGGTAGCACTAATCAATATACTCTTGTTCATAATGATAAGAAAATTGCGTTACTACCCATGTCTCCTGGACAAATTTTAAAAGATGATATTGCTAGAGCTAGTAAAGCAAAAAGACAGGAGCAGCAAAAGAGTGAAAATCAGATTGTGGCTAAGGAATTTGTGCAGCAACACAAGACTAATAATGTATCAGCCAATAATGTTGCTACTGAAATTAAATTGACCAATCCATGTTTGCTTGCTAGCAAGTCTGATATTACTGATTTGGATGTTAATGAATCTGTTTGCTATGCCATTGTTTGCAAAGAGGTATTGTTTTCTTTTGAGGATATGCCTTCCTCTTTGCCCCCTGCTGTTGCTAACATTTTGCAGGAGTTTGCGGACGTTTTTCCAAGTGCTGTACCACCGGGATTACCACCTATTCGAGGCATCGAGCACCAAATTGATTTAATTCCCGGTGCATCATTACCGAACCGTGCTCCTTACCGTACCAATCCTGAGGAGACTAAAGAGATTCAACGACAAATTCAAGAATTACTCGATAAAGGTCATATTCGTGAGTCTCTTAGTCCATGTGCTGTCCCAATTATTTTGGTACCTAAGAAAGATGGTTCTTCCCACATGTGTACTGATTGTAGGGCTATTAATAATATCACAATCCGTTATAGACACCCTATACCACGTTTGGATGATATGCTTGATGAGTTGAGTGGTTCGACCATGTTTTCTAAAGTTGATTTGCGTAGTGGTTACCACCAGATTCGAATGAAGTTAGGAGATGAATGGAAAACAGCTTTTAAAACTAAGTTCGGTTTGTATGAGTGGTTAGTCATGCCTTTTGGTTTAACTAACGCTCCTAGTACTTTCATGAGATTAATGAACGAAGTTTTACGTGCTTTCATTGGACGTTTTGTGGTGGTTTATTTTGATGATATACTCATATACAGCAGATCTTTGGAGGACCATTTGAATCATTTGCGTGCTGTTTTTGATGCTTTGCGTGCTGCGCGTTTATTTGTTAATCTTGAGAAGTGCACCTTTTGCACCGATCGAGTTTCGTTTCTTGGATATGTTGTTACAGCGCAGGGCATTGAAGTGGATCCCGCCAAGATTGAGGCGATTTCGAGTTGGACGACTCCGCTAACGGTCACCCAAGTGAGGAGTTTCCTTGGCCTCGCTGGGTTCTACCGGCGTTTTGTCAAAGACTTTGGGTCTATTGCAGCGCCGTTGAATGAGCTTACAAAGAAGGACGTGCCCTTTGTTTGGGGCGATGCACAACAGGATGCGTCCATGATGTTGAAAGATAAGTTAACCCGTGCTCCCCTACTCCAACTTCCTAATTTTGATAAGACTTTTGAGCTTGAATGTGATGCTAGTGGAATTGGGTTGGGAGGAGTGTTGTTACAAGAGGGAAAACCTGTTACATACTTTAGTGAAAAATTGAGTGGGCCTAGTCTGAACTATTCTACTTATGATAAGGAATTATATGCTCTTGTTCGGACTTTAGAAACTTGGCAACATTATTTATGGCCCACAGAATTTGTTATACATTCTGATCATGAATCTTTGAAACATATTCGTAGTCAAGCTAAACTAAACCGTCGACATGCTAAGTGGGTTGAATTTATTGAGTCTTTTCCTTATGTTATCAAACACAAGAAGGGTAAAGATAATGTTATTGCTGATGCTTTGTCTCGACGTTACACTATGCTTTCACAACTTGACTTCAAAATTTTTGGGTTAGGGACCATCAAAGATTTGTATATGCAAGATGCTGATTTTAAAGAGGTGATGCAGAATTGTAAGGATGGTAGAACATGGAACAAATTCGTCCTCAGTGATGGATTTGTGTTTCGTGCTAACAAGCTATGCATTCCAGATAGCTCCGTTCGTCTTTTGTTGTTACAGGAGGCGCATGGAGGAGGACTCATGGGACACTTTGGCGTCAAGAAGACCGAGGACGTACTAGCCGCGCATTTCTTTTGGCCAAAGATGAGATGGGATGTTGAGCGTTTGGTTGCTCGCTGCACTACTTGCCAAAAAGCTAAGTCACGACTTAATCCTCATGGTTTATATATGCCTTTACCCATACCTAGCGTTCCGTGGGAGGATATATCCATGGACTTTGTTTTGGGTTTACCTAGAACAAAGAAGGGGAGAGATAGCATATTTGTTGTTGTGGATAGATTTTCTAAGATGGCACACTTTATACCATGTCATAAAACCGATGATGCTGCTAATATTGCTGATTTGTTCTTTCGTGAAATCATTCGCTTGCATGGTGTGCCAAATACAATTGTTTCAGATCGTGATAGTAAATTTCTTGGCCACTTTTGGAGATGTTTATGGGCTAAGTTGGGGACTAAACTGCTTTTTAGTACTACATGTCACCCTCAAACTGATGGACAAACTGAAGTTGTTAATAGAACTTTGTCTACTATGCTTAGGGCTGTTTTAAAACATAATTTGAAATTGTGGGAAGAATGTTTGCCTCATGTTGAATTTGCTTATAATCGTTCGCTGCATTCTACCACTAAGATGTGCCCTTTTGAGATTGTGTATGGTTTTGTACCTCGTGCACCTATTGATTTATTGCCTCTTCCATCTACGATGCAAAATAATCTTGATGCTACACAACGTGCTGAATTGATACTAAAATTGCATGAGACAACTAAAGAAAACATTGCACGCATGAATGCTAAATATAAATCGTATGGAGATAGAGGAAGAAAGCATATTGTGTTTGATGTTGGAGATCTTGTTTGGTTGCATTTGCGCAAAGATCGCTTTCCTGACTTGCGCAAGTCCAAGTTAATGCCACGAGCTGCTGGTCCTTTTAAGGTGTTAGAGCGTATAAATGATAATGCATATAAACTTGAGCTGCCTGCAGACTATGGGGTTAGTCCCACATTTAACATTGCAGATTTGAAGCCCTACTACGGTGAAGAAGATGAGGTTGTGTCGAGGACGACTTCAGTTCAAGAAGGGGAGGATGATGAGGACATCCCAACTATAGTTACAACCACTAGTCCTACCACTACACAAATACAAGGACCTATTACTCGAGCTCGTGCACATCAACTAAATTATCAGGTACTTTCGTTTCTTGGAACTCTTCCAAATTTACATGAGAATATGCTACTGCCTAAAACTGATGTGTTTGTTACACTTAGGAATAATGGACCTAGCGAGGAGTTGATGGACAAGTATTGGAGCATGATCGTCCATGGAGCTGGCAGCAGGAACGCAAGTACTGAAGATGATGTTGCCACAGAGGGAGTCTACCGCAGCCTGAAGCCATCGTAATGCCAAATGAAGTCTTGGACGAATTATACAAGTTACCAATTTATTATTTTCGTCCAAGTCCTTTTATAGGTGCTGCGCCACCTTATTTTTGGGCCAGGCCCATGTATTTTCGTCATACCCCTTTGTGGGCAGTTTTTAGAGTCCGTATTGATGGGAAAAAGAGGTTTAGGCCGGATTTCATGGCCCCACCCATGGGAGCATGAATTTCCCCTCTTTTCTCCATAAATACAACACCTAGGGTTTCTTTTAGACTTGGGTTTTGTTTAGTCAAAAGTTAGCTAGCCGTCGCTGCAACTTCGCCGTACTTCGTTTGTGCCAGATCGGCCAGACCAAGACCGCTCTTCGAAACCCCACTTTCATCTCTAATCATTCATATTTGCAATATTCAGATTGCCAATTCTTAGTTCTTGCTTGTTCTTCGATTGCCTGCAGGAATTAGACCTTAGTTGGTTTGGTCGATTGTGCTACGGCGCTGTCATAAACCTTCCCAGAGTTGGTGTAGCGATTGCTAAGGCGCAGCGTTCTCGCACGTTTGTAGTCGGATCGTCAACGTCGACGCCACCCAAATCGATAGTATCATCTCATCGAAAGATCGGACACCTTTGCCTCTATCAGATGACAAGCCAGATGTTCTTGTTAGTGACAAGCCAGTTGAAGTACAGCCTCTTGCTGATGAGAGGAAGGATGTTGCAGCATGTGTTATGAAGCCAGTTTGTGTTTACACAGGTGTCCAGACTGATGATATTTGTGCTGATCATGTCCCAGTGCATGTGGTGCCACGGGGCGACAAGCGCAGTTTTGTTAGTACACCTGTGAGGCGTGTTGTTGGAGCTGCAGTGCGGATGCATAAAGGCAAGGATGGACATGTTCATCAATTGTGTGGCCCAGGCATTACTCATCTTTTGCAGGGTCGTGTTAAGCAGTTTCATGTTCAGCAACAAAGGGTTCCAGCAAATGTGGACAAGCAGAATAAGATGGTGGCGCCTATGCCCAGGCGTGTGTGGAGAAGAAAGGCGTCCACTGCTGAAGCAAGTCGAGCAGGCCAAGATGGAGGATGTGGAGTGGTAGGCAGGCAAGACTTGAAGATGGCGAAGACGCGTGATGTTTTTGTGGATATCATGCCACCCTTTCCAGCAGACCCTCACGCGTTGGGGACAACGCTTCTTGAAGGGGGGGGGGAGGATGATACGGGCACGACGGAGGAGGTGAAGCCCAATTTCAGGACTCCACCAAGCTAGATGTATTAGTCGTGTGTTGCTATTTTAAATAATTAGAGTTTTTAATAATTATGAGTTTGGGCTTGGTTTGGGCCTGTCCAACCAAGTCAAGGTAGGGTCCACTAGTAGGGCGGTACTGTAGCGCGGTACTATAGCACCCCTCCCCTCCATATAAGGCTAGGGGCTACGAGTTAGAACGGGGTGGAGAATTTCAGTCTAAAACTATTGTGTTGTGTTTCCGTGGTGAAGCATCCCTCCAGGGACGGCGATGTCGTTTTATCTATCATATTGATTTGCTGCGGAGGTTCTTGTGTTCATCAAGGATTGTCGTACTTGTGGTTGGNTCCGCATTGAGCCTCTCGGGTCACAAAAATCTATGAGGATGCTCGTGGGTGACACGTGGGACACCCCTAGCTCTTTTCCATAGCGTCCAGGTGCGGGTATTCTAGTTCCTCAGTTATACAAATCCCAGAATTTTTGTGGATTTGATTGGGTTTAGGAAGGTTCCTGAAATAGACAGATAAACGAAAGGGTTCCCCATGTTTTAGAGTTAAATAGAATTTTAGTAATAAAATAGGTAAATATCAATATAAATATTGTATAAAGTTCAAAATGTGTATATACGTTTACTACGTATCATGGGACCACATGTTTCCGATTCCATGCCACCTGGGTGAAAATCTTGAAGTTGACCTCCAAGAGACAAACATAATATTATCCTTGAATCCGGTGAACATTTTTTATATTCAACATGAGAATGATCTGACCAAAATTGACGTGATGTATATGTAATCGCCAAGATGAAATTCCTGTAATACATCCACAAAATATTGTTTGTTAACATATCAACTCATAGAACTCTGTCGTGTGCCTTGTTATGTTCCATTTAGAGCCCCACTTTCCTTACTTAAGAATTAGACGTAATGATTAATTATGGACGCGACTATGTGTAGTGCGCCCTATATTTGGCAAAAGCGTAGACACTAGCAAAAAGACCACGTTCTGATGGTGGTACGCACGTTCGATGCTGATATTTTTTATCGGAAGCGAGTGCTTGACCAGCAAATCCTCATGTATGCACTAAATGACGAAACTACTGACATCATTCCACATTTAATGCGAAATTGTAAAATTAAAATGTTTTGTAACTTAAACCGTTTATCGGATTTATGATCCGTTTTCACCGCCGTTAGGCTAGTCGTGTCGAGACCTTCAAAACTAGATCCCATGTTGATATGTTTCGACGATTTTTTTTACCCAAAAGTTACCAATGACATAACACGTAAGTTACCAGCCTGTATTACGTAAGTTACCACCCTACTACACAATGGATGGTAACTTCATCAGTCTAGAGAGGGTTACTCTATCGGTCTAATGTGGGTAACTCCATCACTATTGGGTGGCAACTCTATCAAATTAGGGTAGGTAACTCCATCGGTTTAGGGTGGATAACTCTTTCAGTATAGAATGGTAATTCAATCAGTCTAGGGTGGGTAACTTCATCACTAATGTGTGGGTAACTCCATCACTATCAGTTGGGTAACTCTATCAGTCTAGTGTGGCTAACTTCATCACTATTAGGTGGGTAACTCCATCAATATTGGGTGGATAACTTCTTAAATCTAGGTGGATAATTCTATCACTACTGAGTGATAACTCTCTCAATACCGGGTGGTAACTCCATCAGTCTAGGATGAAAACTCCATTAGTCTACAGTGGGTAACATCTTGTGTACTGCATGGTAACTCTATCACTACAGGGTGGGTAACTTACATGTTAGGGGGTTGGTAACTTACTTGTTATGGGGTTGGTAACTTTCGTGTTCGGAAAAAAATTCATCAGAACATAGCAACATGGGATCTAGTTTCGAAGATCTCGACGCGACGAGCCCAATGGTGAAAACAGATCGTAAATCGGATAAACGGTTTGAGCTATGAAAGTTTTTGAAATTTCAAATTTTACATTTAATGCAGATGATGTCAGTTGTTTTGTCTTTTTCTTCATGCATGCTAAATAGCCTCCACACAGACTTTTTTCGGGTTGGTAACTTATGTATTAAAGCCTGGTAACTTATATGTTATGGGGTTGGTAACTTTTGGTTCCGAAAAAAATTCAACGCTGGCATCGGGGAAATCGGGTCGCCGGCGCATAGCAAGATTTTAGGGATGACGACGACCTTGAGTAACCTCGTCAACGCTGGGGAAGAGGAGCAAGGAACCGGGCGTCGACATCAAGGGACCTGGGCGGGCGCGCGCTACCCGCGGTCGGAGAAACTGCGCGCGGCCGGCCGCTGGAGGAGCGGGATACTGCCGGCGGTCGGAGGAGCTGCGAGCGGCCTGCGGGAGGAACAACACGCTGCCGGCGGACAGCCGCGGGGGCACAGCAATAGGGACGAGGAGGTCCAGGCCAGGGGCAGCCGCAAGGTACGGCGGCGGGGACGAGGAGGTCTGGTCTGGGACCGGCGCGGTGGCGTGCTGGTCTCGGCTCCAGCACGACATGGCGACCATGGCAGGATCTCGGTGCATGAGGCCAGCGAGCTAGACGCGGCGCGCGGGAAGCCTGGCGGCGACGCGAGGCCGGCTAGCTCCAGGCAGCGTGCGGGACGCCTAGCGGCGGCGCGAGGCCGGCTAGTTGGCGGCGGCGACGCACGGGGAGCCTTCCGGCGGCACGTGGGAGGCCGGCGGCGCGCGGGGAACGGGAGGTGGGGGATGGCGGATCGAGAGGATAGGGGTAGGAGGTGGGTCGCGGCGTCGCGGGCAGTGTTTGTCTCTGTCACAACCACGATCCGTTTCATTTCACAAATTGCGACGGTTCGCTTTCAATCGAACGGCTCGCGAAGGAGCGTACGTTTTTGCCAAATTCAGGGCGCCCTATGAATAGATATTCCGTTAATTATTGATGTCACCTGACACCTATCAAATGTTATTCTTTCATAATTCATCCGAATAAGTGTTTCTACTTGGACGGACTGTAGAGGTATTAAAATGTTATGCCTACAAATTTCAACACTGCCTTTATTATTCCCTACTCCGCGTGAAGATTTAACTATCCTATATGGTATACCATGTCTGCTCGTTGCAAAATCAAGAGGGTGCTCTCTAACACAGCCATGTATTTGCGCTTAAGTAACTGCGCTATTTTAGATCGAGCCTCTTATGTTTACTTGCCTGCCATTTCTACATATCCTTTTTTGGAGAAACTATATTTAGACCTCCAAGAGGTAGACTTAAGGTCATATATAATTCTTCTAAGCTTCGTCTCACCTGAACCACTAAACGCACCTTCCTATCACTATTGGAAAAATGGTCTTTGGGAAGGGGGGGGGGGGGAGCCATTAGGCCCGGTTCAGTGACAAACGGGGACCAATGCCTGGCATTGGTCCCGGTTCGAGTTGCCAGGAGCCCATGGAGCATTGGTCCCGGTTCGGTTGGGGACATTCATCCCGGTTCGTGGCACAAACCGGGACCAAAGCTGTCGCGGAGGCTTTGGTCCCGGTTCGTGGCATGAACCGGGACTAATGCCCCTCCCCTGCCTATATACGTAACCCCCCCTTCTTCTCTCTGTTATTTTTTTCTTGGATTGGTGGGAAGTGGGTGCTAGTTTTTTTTCCTTTGCCACGCACAAGATGTGTTCGATGAAATGCCCGAGCCACACTTAAGTTCACACAAAATGACATCCTCGACCGAGGTTAGCAACTTTATCCTTTTCATCTATAATTGATACAGAAATATTGCATGTGTCGATGTACGGTGGTCATTTCAGTATTCAATATGTTATTC
>QRDG01000473.1:1110465-1218008 GCA_012064385.1 Puccinellia tenuiflora | reverse complement strand
AAAAAGAGATGTATATATATGTTTGAAATGTTTGACCAAGCACGACGAATGAGATGTGTGTATATATTCATGACGATATGTGTAATAGTGGTTCACCATATTTCACTAGTAGTGGCATTTTTGTAGTTTAAAAAATTTAATTTAAGTTTTAAAACATGCATGCATTTGACATAATCAAATAGGTCTTATTTTTTTGAACATTTTGGTATTTTATTCATATTTTATGAATATAGAATAATCATTATTGATTTTACAAATTTAAACAATTTTCTGAAATTCTGAAAAAGTGAAAAAATCTGACGGGACAATAGTCCCGGTTCGTATTACGAACCGGGACGAAAGACCCTCCCCATTAGTCCCGATTCGTAATACGAATCGGGACGAAAGACCCTCCCCATTAGTCCCGGTTGGTGTCCCAACCGGGACTAGCATTCGTCCCGATTTGCTAGTCCCGGTTGGGGAACCGGGACGAATGCTCAACCGAACCGGGACAATAGGGGTAAACCGGGACTAGCATTCGTCCCGATTTGCTAGTCCCGGTTGGGGAACCGGGACGAATGGCTCAACCGAACCGGGACAATAGGGGTGTTTCCTACTAGTGTATGATTGTAACCTCTTTGATGAAATGAGAGAGTAGATGATCATTATAAGCGGTGTTCTCACTTCATCTATTGGTTAGCTTCATTTAAACCACTTCTGTCGCTGCAGTAGCTTAACTAAATTTTGTTCAAGGAAACTATTTTTTTGCCAGGATAGCTCACCGTGATTTTATTTACCCTTTTCCAACAAATAGAAACTATACAAACATGTCTGCAACTGCAAACATAGAATGAGATGAAGACAACATGCCATATGCATTTTCCCTTTATACTTAATTTCTTTTCTTCACTATGTCGTTTGTCTCTTCTCCATGGGTTATTACATTATGATCCTTCGATTCCTCATTCATGATTTTGTCGATGATAGGATCCACTACGGATTCCACCTCTTTCACTATCTCATCAACCTGCGTGAAACAGGGAGAAAGTTATAGATGGTAAAAAGTATCTTCATATAATGGACCACCTCACATTTAGTCGACATAACCTTACTAAGTACTACTTACAATCCAAATTAATACAGTCTGTGAAACATTGACAGTCTTTTTTGATAACTTTACAATATTGTTTGTGCAAACATTTTATCTCACATAAAAGTAATGAGATGCGCATATAGCTTAGTCGGTTGTTTGGTCTCAGAGTAAAAAAATATTTCTCATCGTCGAGTATCGACGTTCCCCACATCAACTGAGAAGTAAGAAATTCTCACACAAATGAGAATTAAAAAAATCCAAATAATTAAACATTATAAAGAACATTTGATAATGAATCTGGTAATGCCAGTTTGATGTTTTGCATGCTACTAGTAAACTCTCTCTCTCTCTCTCTCTCTCTCTCTCTCTCTCTCTCTCTCTCTGTAGATGGTCAAATAATAAAATGTTTGACCGTCACACATTCTAGAAGAACTTAATTATTAGGTAGTACTCCTTGCCTTGCAGTGCTATTGACCGTGACGCAACTTTGTTTCACTCTTGTTAGAGGGATTTATTTCTTTTGACATTTGGACTTATCCTACACAGGTTGCAACACCGATTAACAAGTCAACACGTATCTCCACCTAAGCAAGGGACAACAGGTAACTTGCACGGCTGCCCCTGAGCTAGTTAAGCAACTTACAGTGACATCGGTAGCTGCCGTAATCGAAACGCTGAGGTACTACCTTGGATTCACAGAAAGCCAAAACGGGAACGAAATAAAATAAATTAGGCCATAAACCTAACCTTATGGATTAGGGCCTCGGCTTTCTCGGCATCCTCCTCGATCACATCCGAGACGGCCTTGATCCTGGATGCCGCCTGCTTGAGGTTTTCATTGTCGGGAAATGCTTCGGACACCTCGTCGGCGACTTTCTCGACCGCTTCAGCCACCGTGTCGACCACCTCAATTGCTACCTCTGCCGTCTTCTCCACCTTATCTACATGTGTGGTTTGGTTTGGTTTACAACCGAAGAGAGAAGTTGAGATCAAAATCCACGCAAAGATCGATATCAGACAAGGGGTGGATATCTGGTCTTGATTTACCTTCGAGAGCTCTTATCCTTCTGTAAATAGGTATTGCAACAAGGACGGCACCAACGACCAAGGCGACCCTGCGAAACGCATAGCTTGTGAATGTGAGAAGGAGATCAAATGATGAAGCATATTCAGAAATATGTGGACAAGAAACGCATGCAACCGTAGCTTTTCTGCACTCACCAATGAGGCATGTTGGAGATTGGGAAATTTCCTCTTAGTAGGTTTCCGGGGCCTGGAACAGCCGCAGGGATTCTGAACAAAACAAGCGGAATTTATGGAACAATATTGTGCAGTAGCAGCGTACAAACTACATAGTATGATGATACTGTCACACTTGCTATCATCAATATCATTACAATACACAAGCTAGTCACTTGATCCTAAGAACAAGAAACTTACAGAGGGACAGTATGCACTTACTGTGTTGCTCCTCTTATCGGAGGGACAGTATGGTTGATGCCCCAAGACTTCATGGATAAGCTGGTAAAGATTTGCCGGCGATGAGCTAATGCAGATAGAACCGTGTTCCGTTGATGCCGAGAAACGACCTTTGGAGTGTATAGCGCCAAGGCTTTGGAAGCAACGGAAGACAAGAGGATCGCCATGAGTGAGATCTTAAGGAACTCAGGTTTCTTCTAACGTCGAAGCTACCCTTTTATGAGTTTCTACCTTAACTTGTGGCAACCTCCTTGTGTTGCTTTCTTGTGCGGAGTTCTGCTCAACTTAAATCTTATCAATCTGCACCAACCTTATATAAAAGGAGAAAGTGACAATCGGTACACAAACTGCTTTTGTATCCATGCATTAACCTGGTTTCTTTGAAGCATTCTTCTAGGTTGGGTTGCACGACAGAGGTTGACTGTGACGTACGATTGAACAAAACGTGACATAAGTTGTGTGAATGCAGTACTTCTAAGCGTAGGAAACAGCTGACCGTTTTGGTGAATAGTAAACAGCTGACCCAGCTAGCTGGGTTTTGGGGTGATTATACTACTCTCTCTGTTTATAAGATGTTTTAGTAATCTCCTATGTGATCTAGATACGGATTGAAATGGGTAAACATACACTCTAAAACGTGTCTAGATATATGTGAATCTGAAACAAAGCTAAAAATAGCTAAAACATCTTATATTTAGAAACGGAAGGAGTGGGAAACGGAAGGAGTGGTAAAGAACTGACTGTTTTGGTGAATACTAAATAGCACACACTTTTGGTCAATAATAAGCGGGTTTTTTTTTTTTGGGTGAATACTAGTAGTAAACAGCTGAATTGAGAAAATTAGGGTGGTTGTGTCTCGTATTTTCACATTTACATGCCACATGAGAGAACAGTTGTGATAGCGAAAAGGTCAAGGAAGTGGATACAAATTAAATAAACAAAAACGGGTGTGGAATGTGCAGTAGAATAAACATTCAGGAAGAATTACCAGCATGTCCTGAAAATATCTTTTGCATCACATTCTTTAGGAATAAGGGAGATGATAGCAAAATTAAGCCTGAACACATCTAAAGTTCCGTTCTCAAAATCTTTGACCAGGCCATGCAATCATTTTTTTATCAGATCCCAGAAAGTTCGATAAAAGGGCAAAGACAATCCATCTGGACCAAGAACCCCATGGGAATACAAACCCATAAAAACATCCTTAATCTCATCCTCACTAAAAGGTTTTTGAAGAAAATCTCTATCAACATCACACACTAAATCAGAAGCAGACAAAAAATGCTCACCCAAATGAATAATGGATTATGGTTCAAAACTGAAAACCTTTTTTTTTTGTAAAAATCAGAAGAAACAAGCAAAGTGGACTTGATCAACACAAACGGACCACCGGTTGCATTTCTCTTGGATAGTACCCCAACGGTGACCAAGAGATCATTGAGTGCGGTTGGATGGGACGAGCACGGTGTTGGAATAGTACTCCTCAATCCTGCCCCAAAACGTATCCTTGGTTTGATCTGTGCCAACCGTGGCATCAAATGAAACATTCAACCAATCATGGCACAAAGAAATATCTTCTTTGACATAATAGTTTTGAGTCCAGCAGCTCTTGGCGCTTCTTTGTGATTCATATGTGCCAACGGGATCATCGACCTCCTCCACATCCTCCACTTCAACCTCTTCTGCCACCTCCTCCTCCTCGACCTCCTCCACCTCGACCTCCGGCACATCCACTACTATCATAGTTGAGTTCCTCGAGGCCAAGGGTGGCGGTTTGATCCAATTGACTCATTGAGTCGACCACCTCCATCGTATCCGAACTACATTCAACATGAACAACAAGTCACCACCGTAATTAATCGGTAAGAAAGAAATGACCGAATAATCGTACCTCTCGAGCATTTCATCGAGCACTTGGTGGTCATCTCCTTGGAGGCATTATCGTGGATCTTTGCTTTCTCTTCCGATGAGTGGGTCTCGGGCTCACCGGGTGAAAACCCAAGCTTCGGTTAGCCGGAGCGGGCGACGATGGCGTCAACGTCACTCCCCTCTTGTGGGCGTCGTTTTGGTGAGTCGGCTTTTGGCGGTTGTGTGCGGCTTCTTTTGCATTGGGGTTGGTGGACGTCGGGACAGCGGTCCCGGATGGTGGTGAGCGTCGAGGCGGCGGCCACGAGATCCATGGCGGAGAGGAGCTTCATGGGGCGGAGCTATTGCCCGAATGGTTTGGGTTGTACTCTTGTGTCGCTAGTGTGGCGAGGTTGTCAGCTCGGTCGACGCGTCTCAGAGGAGGCGGTTGACTTTTAGGCCGGGGCGGCGGACTCGGATATTGGTGCGGTGGCTGTGGTCTACGAGCGGCTTACCCTGTGCAGCTTGGGTTGCGGGTGGCTGAGTCGTGCGGCGTCGTGGCTCGAGTACGAGCGGTGGTACGTCGGGATGGCGGACCTGGAAGGTGGTGTTGGCGGTTTGCTCGGCGTGGCGGAATAGCTGGATGTCGGGGCGGCGGCCCCGAGCATTGTTGTGTGCTCCTTGGAGGGTTGGCTTCTTCATCTTCGCTCGAGCGTCCCGTGTCTGCACCTCCCTTTGTAGTCACAGCGTCTTCTCTCTGACGATGGTGTTTTGGTCTTCTGGTCTAGGCAGAGTGGTGCTACCGAGGTTGTGCTTCGTTGCTCTTGGGTCGTGGGCTTGGTCGAGTGTGGGCTTGGCTCCCGTGGTGTTGGCGTTGTTGTATGGTTTTCGCCTGGTTTCTTCTGCTAATAAACTGGGCACGCTCTTCTTAATAAATGGATAAGTCAAAGCTTTTAGCTTCGTTTCAAAAAAAAACAATGCTGATGTTGCATTATAATGCCCGTTTGTCGTCCAGCGCCAGGTCACCGAATCAGGGACGTCGTGCAGGAGCTGAACATCTTGGGTCCTGTCGTGGATTAACAGGAACTATTGGAGGGCTTGAGTAGTCAGGTTTTGCTAGAAATGCCTAGTCCATTTGAGGTCTGTCAGAGCTTGGGCAACGGTCAGGTTGCGCTTGGTGCAGAACCTAAATAAATCAGGTGCTAGGTCCTTGAGACTGCAGTCATCGATCCGTTTCCTTTGTGGTGGTAGCATAAAAGTGGTAGTTCAAGAAAACTATTCTTGCCAGAACAGTTCAAAGTATTCTTTCCGGATAAATGGATTCAGACTGTATATTCATTCAGACTGCAAATATACAGTGATGGAGATCATGGCAATGAATTATGAATTTCCCCTCTACTCTGTTAACACCTACTACTGGTAAGTGTTACTTTTCTTCGCAGCATCGCGTGTCTCCTCTTCATGGGTCCTTTCTCTTTGATTTCTTCTTCGTGAAAGAATCCACTGCTTCGTCCACCTCTTCCTCTATCTGATCAAGCTGCGTTGAACCAGAGAAGAAATTTTTGAAAAGTTTGATTTATATATGAAATCAGACATCTTCACATAGTAAGCACCATGCGTTTTACTCAATCTACTTTTACTGGTTACTCATCGCAAAACAGTTCTATATTGCTAGTCTTATTAGGTGGGCTCATTTCTTCCAACGTCTAGATGTATGTAAGCAAGTAGCGACACTGCTTATATTAGGGCCTCTCTAGATAACAAGATTTAGAAAAAAATAGGGAAATAAAAACAGATGGTCAGAACATCATGTATTATTGAAACTGATAGGATTAAAAAACTACACAAAGTTAGCATCAAAGAGTGTTTTGCACATCATAGGAAAAAAAACACTAAGCGCAGCATTTGAGTGGATGGATTTTTTTCTCCCTTATTAAGAATTCCTAAGAATTTCATTTATGTGACCTACAAAGGAAAGATTCTTAAGGTTTCAAATCCTCCGAAAATCGTAACTAAATTATTTCGAATCAAAAAAGCCCTTAACATGCATGCATGTCTCGCACATTACCAGGCCAGGCACAGCTACCAGGTATTGCACCATGAGCTAGTTAACTAGTTAAGGTACTGTGACATCTGCAGCTGCCCTAATCTAAAAGCAGGTACCTTGGAATAACGAAAGAAGAAAAATCGGCAAGTAAAATTAGTAGGCCGTTAAGCTAACCTTACGAAGAAATGCCTCTGCTTTGTCCGCATCCTCCTCGATCTCATCTGCGACAGCCTTGATCCTGGATGCTGTCTTCTTTAGGCTTTCATTACCGGGAAACGCTTCAGCGACGTCTTCGGCGATTTTCTCGGCCGCCTCCGCCACCTTGTCGACCACCTCGATTGCTGCCTCTGCCGTCTGCTCCGCCTTATCTATTATATTTTATTTACACACACAGAGAGAAGTCGAAATCAAAATGCGCGCTAGAATCCACATAATACAAGTGTGTCAAGTGGTAATATATCTCATCCCGATTTACCTTGCATTGCTCTCATCTGTCTGTATAAAGGTACTGCGGCAAAGAAGGCACCAACGACCAACGTGACCCTGAGAAGCTCATACATAGCTTGTGAATGTGAGAGGAGATTGATGAAACAAATCTACAAATATGTGGACAAGAAACGCATACAAACTGCGTAAGTTTTCTGCACCTACGCACCATGAAGGTATGTTAGGAAATGGGTTGAGAAATGGGAGATCTCCTCCTGGCAGTTCTCCGGGGCCTTGTGGACCAACTGCGGCGATTCTGGAACAAAACAGGTGAAATTTTATGTAAAAAAGAATGGGCAAACGGTATGTGCTATAGTTACTGCATCCTGAATTAGAACAGAAGCTTAGAGTGGGACACATTAAACATAAGATGCACTTACTGTGTCGCTCTTCTTATCAGCTGGACACGGTCGATGCCCCAAGACTTGATGGTTAAGCCGGCAGGGGCTTGCTGGCGTTGAGCTGATACAGATATACCCGTGTTCCGTCGTACTGGTCGTAGCCGAGGAACCTCTGAAGTGTATGGCGCCAAGACTTTGGAACTGACGCAAGATATGAGGATCGCCATCAGATTTTTGAAGGAGTCTCGGCTGGTTTCTTGAGTTTCGAACTTGTGGAAATCTCCCTGTGTTCCTTTCTTGGGCAGAGTTCTGCGCTCAACTGCACTCTTATCAGTCTTCACCAATCATACAAAAAGGAAATGACAAAGCGAGAACTATTCGTTCTCAGGCTAGGATCCAACAGCATGCAAAACACGAGGACACATAATATAGAGTCGTAGAGATGGGAACCCATACAGTTTTGGCGACGCAGACAACTTGCTTATTTCCAGTTCATTTCTTCACTTATATAGAAGTACGCAACGCAAATCACACAATCTCGTCAAACAACTCTAGCCGGATCTTAAACATGTACAACATAGCCAGACTCTATGTTCTAATCATAGAAGATTCAAATAACAGACTGCATACTTACCGTGATAACTCGATGAGGGAGATGGAAAATAGAAAACAAAACATGTTGCTTAAAGCAATAGGAATTAACCTAGAACGTTGTTAAATGTTAAGGGGTGACATACAGACATAATATACCTGTCGTCTGATGAAAAAGAAAGGAGTTCTTCTGAACTCCGTTTTCCTATAACATTTGTATTCCAAAGGCAGCCAATAAAAGTGAGAAAGACCACATCATCTAGTTAGCTAGTTTGGTAGTAGCACTGAATCACAGTGATGTTGATTTAGCAAATACAACCCTTCATAAATACTCCCTCCGTTCCATAATTCTTGTCATGGTTTTAGTTCAATGAACTAAAACCACGACAAGAATTATGGAACGCAGGTAGTATCTCATTTATCAAGTAAGGACCTTCATAACAGTATATCACCAGGCTTTCACAACCTAGTGCTGATCGCTCAGTTCTAAACAGGGCCTATCCTTTTCTATTATTAGTTAGAAACTGTACAAATATGCCAGCTAAGGTATATCGTCAGCACAGCCTTTTGCGCAGAGGGTGGAGGCAAAACTCAGCTTTCTTTGCAGGCTATGGCAAAAGACCAAAACTACTTCCATTATTCTCAGAGCTGATCCAGGTACACTCCGTCGCTTCTTAACTTTTGTTTCACCTTGCTGTATCCGTTTACCGTCCAGTATTGCATCGGTATTAAATGAGTCTGGTCTAGTTTCTGCTAAGTTAGTCATGCGTAAACTGAAGATTACTAGTCTAACGATCCAGTCATCCAAATCATCAGAACAACAAAGCTCCTCAAGTGTAATCAGCAAAAACCTGTGAAAAGGAGACCTTCAAATATTTTTGTAGAAGCAAACGCCCATAAGTTTGGATTGACATATATGTTAAAAGAAAATTTGCCATCTCATGGTATTGGCATTGTCAACGAAACCAGTTCAAATCGTCCCTTTTCAACATTTTTCTGAGGGTTGACTGATATCTGTAAGCAGAATGGACTGTTCTTGCCTTGGTTCAGCAGGCATTTCATAAGAATGAGCCAAATATGATGAAAATCAAGTTTTCCTTCGGTTCGTTTCCTTTTAGTAATCCCTATTTTGCCAGTGCCATCTAGTATCCCAGAAGTTCTTGAGTTGCCAGATTCACAAGTATCTAACAGCATGCGGTGGCGGTTCTTGTAGCATTCAGACACATCATCTGCGATAATATTTGCAAATAAGGTCTCGGCAACTTTATTCCTAACAAGCACAGGAACTTGTCCAGATAGGTCTCGCACATAGATCTGCAGATCATGAAAAGATGGTTTTACTGAACTATTTTCAATAAGAAAATTATTTGAGGTGTGTATGACTCTTACCATGAATGGTTTGTATATCTGGCCAACAACATGGAGATACTTTGGATTATCTGGACAATCAATTGGAAAAGTACTGCTTCCATGGAGGTTACTGCATAGAGATATCTATTATATCATCATAGGCAGAGCAATATATTTGTTGGTACATAAAACTGATGACATGTTGACAAACAACATGCATGTGCATACTTTCGGTATAGAGGTAAACCACATATCTTGCATCCAGTAGTAATGAAATCTCTGACAATATCACTGTGTTCATTCAAGCCAAGTTTCTCAATGACTGACAATTGTCCCTTCAAGTCAGGGGTAAGAGAACCCACTAACACAATCTTGCAAATAGACGCATAAATATTCAAATCACATGACTTGCTCTGAGATAGTAGTTCTGAGATGGACAAGGAGTCTGCTGAATTATTTTCTATTCTTTCTTTCCAATTCATCGACATCACCTGCAGTATTGTTTCATAAGAGTTTTATCTTTTACACAGAACAGAGTTCAAAAAGAAAATGTTAATGTCGCAAGATATACAAGAAGACAAGTTTGATAATTATGATACTTCTGTCGCTAGGGAACTTATCAATACTTCCTTGCGGTTCATTTATTAACTTCAAACATAAAAGGTGTAATTCTGATGTAAGATGAAGTGAAAACACAGGAGACACATCCAAAAGATTTTATTGCAAAATCTAATAAACAAGTTAATATCAATAATGAAAATTCGTTGTTTAAACGAAATGTAAGGGCAGAAGGAGAGATTTAGATATGTAGATTGCTAACCTATCCTGGACTAAATTGAAATTGTAATACCTCGGCAGATTTATACCTCATGAAGGTTTTCCGTGTGAACACGTTTAGTGTGTAAGATCCACTCTGATACTCTTCTTAACTTTGATCTTGTAGCACTCCCAACTTTGTAATTACTTATTAGTTCATCAATTCCTAGTAAAAGAGCTCATGTGCCAAGTTAACAAGTAATACGGTTTGCTTTCTTTTTAAACACAAATATCTGATATAAAGCTGAATGTAGATGCTAATATAAATGTGACTGTCGGTAACAAGCAATATCTAGATAAAGTATTCCAATTCCAATATGGTGTCAGAGGAAAAGGTCTCGATTCCAATAATTGTCCCTCAGGTCACACATTAATTAAAATGTATGTGGCTTACAACGATCCCACGACTAAGGGCATCTCTAGCAGGGCCACTAAACACAGATCCCAAACAGTTTTGGGGGGGCTGACACCAAGCAAACAGCTCAACCAGGGTCCCTACTTGGGTCCCCAAAATAGGGAGGCACCCAATTTTTGGCCCCGAGGTGTTCTCTCCCCAAACCCCAAACCCCATGTTGCCCTCCCATGCCGGCTCCCACACGCCGGCCTCCCTCAGCCCGACCACATGCACGTGGACGCCGCCGCCTCCTGCTCGGTCGTTTGCCAGCCCCGCTCCCTACACCGGTCGACCTCTCTGCTGCGCTCCACCCCCGGCTCATCCCAATCTCCCAAGGTAATTTTTTTAAGCATGACCTATGATGTTGATTTATAAACTATGAGCATTGTATGATTTTGAATATGAATTTTTGTCACCGTAGTGAATTGAAAAGATGGTAATGCCCGACGATGATGACCTTATTGAGCAATAGTGGGAGGAGCAGGAGGAGTCTGATGATGTTGACTACTACATTGCATAGGCCATACTTGTGGACATCGAGCATCAAATGAGCAAGAAGTAGTGTCGTGGACCAGTCCCGGGCGCATGATAGTTCCAAGAAATAGGTTTGACAGCAATGTTCGCATTATGAGAGATTATTCCTGTATACCCACCAAAGTACTTTCGGAGGAGGTTCAGGATGTCCAGGGATCTCTTCATGCGCAAGTGCAAGGCTCATGATGATTACTTCAAACATAAGCCAAATGCAGTAGGTGTTCTTGGTGCCAGTGCAGTGTAGAGGGTGGTTGCCTTATTTTGCATACTTGCACATGCTGCTCCAGCTGATAGTGTTGATGAAATTGTCAGGATTTGTAGGGTTGTGGTCGAGGTGTTTGGGGATCAATACTTGATGGCACAGAATGCCGAAGACACTACAAGGTCGTTGTATATGAACAAAGTAAGAGCGTTCCCAGGAATACTTGGTTGCATTGGAAATGGCAGAATTGTCCAACGGCTTGGAAAAGGGAAGTAAACAGGGCATGCACAAGGGCCAACCATGATGCTTGAAGCTGTTGCATCCCAGTATCTGTGGATTTAACATTTTTTCTTTGGCCTACCAGGTTCTCTGATTGGCATCAATGTCTCCAACAATCAACACTCTTCCAAAGACTTGTTGCAAGGACCAACACCCGAGGTGGAGTTCAAGGTGAATGGTAACAAGTACAACATGAGATACTATCTTGCAGATGGAATCTACCCTTTTTGCTCCACTTTTGTGAAGACTATTCCAAATCCACAAGGAAACAAGCGAACTTATTTCGCCAGAGTTCAGGAAGGAGTGAGGAACGATGTAAGGAGCATGTGGTGTTCTTCAAGCTCGATTTGCAATGGTGAGGGGTCCAGCAAAATGGTGGGACAAGGAAACTCTATGGTACATCATGGCAGCTTGTGTGGTATTGCACAACATGATCATCGAGAATGAAAAAACAAAGAGGTGGACTACTATTACGATCAGGAGGATGCAGATGTGTTGAGACTTGAGAGAGGAGTACCAATGGCGTAATCCACTTGTGTTACCGGACTTCCTTCAGATACATCAAAATACTGAAAGCATGCAGTCACACGAGCGACTTCAAGATGATCTTGTGGAGCATTTGTGGACGATTCATAGTGCTCGGTAGTTTGTATTTTTATTTCATCTTGCATGAACTATCTGATGTATTGGATGTTTACGACTATGCTTTGTCATTTCTTGTTCGAAAAAATGTATTTGAATTTAAATTGCGGATTTGAAAATGGTTGAATTCTATGTGCTAGAAATATTCATGTTTGAATTATTGTGGTGTTAAAATAGGAGTAAAATAGAGCATATGCTTAAAGAGGAGAAAAACATGAGCCCTATTTTGGGGCCTACTATTGGAGTTGGTAGGAGTTTTGGGGGCTTGAAAAACTAGCGGTCAGATGCTATTAGGCGTTTGGGGCCGGGGCGGGCTGTTTTGGGGACTACTCCTGGAGATACTCTAAGGCCTAGAGGAGCCTAGACGTGATGGGGAAGTGGTGTTGAAATATATTGCCCACCTTTTCTCATCGACAAAGCCGTGTTGACTGTTTGCCTAGTATATGTTTATCAATACCCTAGATATGGTTAACAGACATTATTGTAATTGCTCCCACATATGCGCATTTTAAGGGAATGCAACAAGGACATGTCATGTCAGTAAAGACTAAAGAGCACCAATAAATAAAACAAATGCAACATCATACCATCAGGTTGTATTAAATCTTTAGAGTTCAGCAATATTTGGACTGCAGATATCTGAGAAGCTCTTCCCTCCAAACCATTTCTGAATTCTACTATCTTAATATCTGATGCAAAATAAAGAGAAACCCGGTAAGTAGCAGGGAAGATCTCCACCATATGTTGTTGCCGTGAGCATACGTACATGGATAGACCGAATCGTGAATAAGCTCGCCCAAAAAAACTTTCTACGGGGTTTATGAGAACATGGCTAATTAATTCCCCTCGAAAGAGCAGCAAATGGGAGCATTTGATAGCAACTGAGGACATTGCACAGGTACGAAGTCAGGTTGAAAGAGATCCTCGGTTGCTTACTTTGCAGCAGTAAAACATCGCCAGCGACTATGGTCGAAGTAGTATTGTTGGACCACAGAGAGACAGAGAAGCTCGACCTCGTGTCGTCACCAACTTCAAGTATAATCCTCTGATACGTCCTTCCGGTTGCAGCATTCTGTTCCTGCGAAAGCAGAAAAAGGAGGCCGTAGGATCACTAAAATAAATTCCCCATGGAAGTATCTCCCCAAGATTCTAACTGGAGGCCGAAGGATTGGTGGTTGCCTGGTGGGGAAGGACGCAGCGAACGGACGCCAGGAGCTGCACGAGCCCGCCGACATGGCCAGCGGCCGCCGAGAGGTCGATGAGCGGCCCGTACCAGCTCACGACTGCCGCCATGGTACAGGTGCGGCCGCCGGCGAGCGGGTGCGCCTTGGGACCGAGCTGTGTCGGAGAAGGCGCTGCGCCACCACACGAGCTCGGGTCGATGGTTGTGCGGCGGCGCCCGTCGGCGTCGTGGTCCGCCGCTGGTCCCTTGCCGAACGGTCCAAACGGCTGGGAAACGAGGGGAAAGGGAGCTCCTGTATATCGCGCTACGCGGACGGAACCATCCTCCGCGTACCCCCGACGGCTGTTGGGCTCGGCCCAATTTGTTCCGCGGGTATTCAACTGGCCCAAATAATAGGTAAGTGTTACTTTTAATTTTTTTATTTTTCTTTTCTGTTTTAAGTAAACAATAAAAAGAAATTAATATTTTTCAATTTTTTTTTCAAAATGAACAAATTTTCGAATCTGAACATTTTTTAAATGAAACATTTTCGAATCTGAACAATTTTCATATAATTTTTTTTGAATCTGAACAATTTTTTAATCTTTTTTTTCAATCTGAACAAACTTAGAAATGAACAAATTTTAAATCTAAAGAAATTTTAAATTTGAACGATTTGTGTTAAAGAAAACTGAAAAAGAAAATGAAAGAAAACAACAGAAAAAACGAAAAAAGAAACGCGAATACAGAAGAACAAACTGGGCCAGGCCCATGGTCGGGGGGGGGTACGCGGAGGTTCGTAACCTCCGCGGCGGAATATAGGTTTTCCCGGGGAGCTCCCGTTTCCCGCGAAACGCGGAAGAAACATACGTCCGCGTACCCTCCTTCCGCTGGCTGACGCATCTTGGACCTGTCCCATGTTTCGCTACCGTGTGCGCTCGTTCGGTCGCTCGCATCGCTCCGGTTCGTTCGCTCGCGTCTAGTTCGGTCACTCCGCACGTTATACTAAAAACAAAAATGTGTTTATATTTGTGAAAAAAATGTTGTAATAGAATAAATATAAACATATTTAAAAATAATAAAAATTATTTACCTTATTTGAATGATTTTCAAACATGAAAAATTATGTTATTTGAATGATTTTTAAATATGAAAATTTTATTTTATTTAAACAAATTTTCAATAATAAAATTTATTTATTTGAACGATTTTTGGAGAAGAACATTTACCTCATTTGAACGATTTCGAATTTATATTATTTGAACGATTTTTCAATAAAAACATTTAACTCATTTGAACGATTTAAAAAATATGAACTTTTATGTTATTGTACGATTTCTCAATAAGAACAATTTTCTCATTTAAACAATTTTTCGATAAGAACATTTACCTTATTTGAACGATTTTCAAGTTTGAACATTTATATTATTTGAACGATTTTTCGATAAGAACATTTACCTCATTGAACGATTTTCAAATATGAACATTTATGTTATTTGAACTATTTTAATTTTTTTTATCTAAAACATTTTAAAATATGAACATTTATGTTATATGAACAATTTTTCAACAAGAAAATTTATTATATTTGAACAAAAAAATCTCAAATTTATATTAATTGAATAAAGAAAAGAAACAAAAAGAAACAGGAAATAATAAAAAAATCGAAATAAAATATATAATAAGTAAGAAAAATAAAATAAAATGAAATAAAAAAGGAAAGAAGAAAACCAAAAATAAAAACGAAAACGGAAACAGAAGAAAAACGAAAACAGAAAAAAGAAATAGAAACAGAAAAACTGGAAAAAAAATAATACTCGGAATCGCTCCTAAATAGGCCAGCCCAGTAGCTCCTGGGGGTACGCGGAAGCTTACTAGCTCCGCGGTACGCGGAGCATAGGGATGGCGGGGAAACGAGGAGGAGGGTTGAACAACCGGTGCGTAGCGGCCTGGGCTCTACTATTCTCTTCCGCTGGGAATCGGTTTGAGATTTGTCGACGGAGCCTCCTACTTGGGCCTACGGAAACAAACTAAGAGCATCTCTAACAGTACCCTCAAACCTGTAACCCTCAAAAGCAGTTTGAGGGCTGAGAAAATGCAAATTTGAAGGCCCAAAACAGCCAGCGCAGACCAGTGCCCTCAAACCAACCCTCAAAACAGAATATTCTGTTTTGAGGGTTGGTTTGAGGGCACTGATCTGCGTCCCGACCTTCAAACCTTCAAAACAGAATTTTCTAAGAAATGACAGCAACATACAATATTTGCAAATGGATATTAGCAAAACACAATCATGAAACACACATATCATGAAAGAAACTTGCAGATGATTATAAATGATGCATGGTTCATAGTTTTACATCACATAATCAACATCTTGTCCTTGCAAAAGATCATCATCACCATCACATCGGTGACTCAAGCGAAGTTGTCCACACCTCCGTCGCCACCACCACTCATCGGAGACTCACCTCAGAGAGTAGACGACGCACCACCACCACGCAATAGCCTCTTCCTCTCCGCGATGTCCGCCTTGGTCTCCTTCCACCACGCCAATTGGTCTTCATCCATGTCCTTTTTAGACATCATCATGTGCTCCTTCTCCTCGTCCATGATCTCTTTCCATGCCTTTGCTTCCTTGAGCTTGATCATCCTCTCCTCCAATTCGGCCTTCCGGTTGGCATCTTCCCGCCTAGCTTCCAACTGTGCAAGCTTCACCTCTTTCTTTCTCTCGGTGATAATGAGCTTTGTCTCCAATGCCTTCAATGTCAATGTCTCCTTTGCCTTGATCATTTGATCAAGCTTGTCCTTCAAGCTTGATGCATCCGCTTCCAACTTCATCCTTTCCTTGGCCTTCTTGGATCCCTCGGGCTTGCCACAGTTCCTTCCTTCATCCTCACTATCTTCCATATTGAGCATATCCGATTTCTTAGGTGCGGATTCTTGATCCCTTACTTTCCATTTGTCAAGATCTTTAAGCAATGCCCAACAATGCTTGAAGGGAAAATGTTTTCCCTTGGAACCGACCATGTCCTTGTACCGCAAGTCAGCATATGTCTCCTACAATATGCATAACATGATCATAATCGGAAGCATAGCATGATCACAACCGTGCACAATGTAAAATTAGGCATGAACCAAAGAGTGAGGTTGAGTATACTCACATAGTCACTCTCAACGGTGCCACTTGGTGGAGCGTTAATCACTTGGTCCATAGTCGCACTCCAACGAGCACAAGCGGGCTTTATCACCTCCCACCGTCCTTGAAGTGACCGGTAAGAACGATGGACCAAGCTGCCGGTCTTGGGCTTGAGCTTGCAATACTTGTCCTCGATCCGTTGCCAATAGCGTTTCCCGGTTTGATCCGTGCCATGAACTGCATCCATCCCAATTTTGGACCAAGCACGAACCAAAAGAACATCTTCAACCTCGGTGTAGTTCGACGAGCGGATGATGGGCCGGTGAGCACCCCCTTCCTCTTGAGCGGTTTGGGACGCCGCCTCATTGATCTCGGTCACCTCTTCCTCCTCCGCACTCGCCTGCTCCTCCTCTTCTTCATCACCTCCAAATTCGAACGAATCGAGGGGAGGAGCCCCAATGTTCACCTCGGCATCGTTGAGCAGTCCCATGTAAGAATCAGTTGGGGCCGACATTTCGTCGAGCACCTCATTGGCGCTTGGCGACGGAGGGGCGGAGACGGGCGGAGGAGTGGCCTTCTTGCGGCTGGCCGTCTTCTTCTTCGCTCGGGCGTGCTTTGGCCCCAAGGAGGGAACCGGCTTCATCTTCTTCGGGGCAGGTGCGGGGGCGGGGGTGACGGAGGCGGCGACTGCGGGGGGACGGCGGCGGCGGGTGTGGGGGCGGGGGACGCGGCGGCGGTGCCTGTGAGGACGTGCGCCCGCCGCCTCTTCACTCCGACGTGCGTGGCGGCCACCACACCGGCCACCACGGCGGCGCTCGGGGACAGGGCGGGGGCGCTCGAGGCGGGGCCGGCCGCGGGACTCGGCGGCGGGGCGGGGGCACTCGGGGCAGGGGCCGGCGGGGCCTCCATGGCGGAGGCGGAGGCGGGATGAGGACGGCCGGGCGCAGGCGGAGGCGGGGCGGCTCGGGCGGTGGCCGATTCGGGTCAGAATTGGGCGGGGACGGACGGCGGTGAGGCGGGGCGGCAGGGGCCAGCGGGGGCGGCGAGGCGGTGCGGCGGGGGCCGGCAGCGGCGCAGGGAAGGAGGAGGAGCTCGGGCGGTAGATGGATTTTTCCCTCCCGCGGCGCGTCGTTGACCAAAATGAAGGGCCCTGGGTATTTGCCTCTCAACCTGGGTTTGTACAGGTTGGGATGGAAAATGAGGGTCGGGCCTTCAAATTTTTTTGAGGGTTTAAAGGTTTGAGGGCTCTATTCCACGCCAATTTTCTTCCTCGGCCTTCAAAAAAGCAGTTCATTTGAGGGTTTGACCAGTTTGAGGGCTCTGTTAGAGATGCTCTAAACGGGCTGGCCTATAGCGACCGCAAAACCGCGAGTCCGGTTGCCGCCGCGTCAAAAGACTACCGAATGCACTTCTTGCACACTTGCGTCCATGTCCACCCTCAAACAAAAAAATTTGTGTGCACGTGCGGTGTGAAGTCACGCTTTTTTCTAAAGTGGGAGGGCTTTCGTCAAGAAGCTTCTCTCCCCCGTTTCTCCCAGAAGTCCGACTCATAAATTTGTTTAGACATTAAAATTAGTTTTTTTAAATAACAGGCCAACTGAAAGGCCCGATGTTAAATTAATAACACCATCAACGACGAAAGTGACACAAAGAGCTGAACCCAGCTTACAACATGACATTACACACACATACAAGACACAAGGCTACCGAGAAGATTACAAGTGAACATCAAACGGGCAAAGCCGAAGAAGGCGAGCACACACAAGACGGGCAGAGGTGTCGGGCCGGAGCTGGGGACATGGGCACACCATCACACGCAGCACACCGCCGAGACGAACTACACAACCGAGGGTCGCGCCACCTAGATCATCACCGCCACTCTCCACAAAGCTAAAGACAGGCAACCCGACGCCTCGAGCAAAGAACCTCCAAGGTGCAGATCAAGGAACAAGCTTTCCCAGAGACGGCAAGACGAAGGTCGCCCTGCTACCTCCGGAGAGCAACATGCTGTGAACCCAAAGCTGCGTCTTCAGGAAGAGCAGGACACCGGAGTGTCGCCACCGCCCGATTCGGCGATCTTTGATTTTCATCCAGAGTTGTAGAAGGAGTGTCGGGGATATACCAAATAAGGGTATCATCGACATGTACATATTTCAGTATACCAGGGTGGCCCACTGGTGGTAATGCCGGCAGGCTTACCCGGCGGCCCAGTATGCTGAAGCGCAAGGAGAAGGCAAAGCCGGATAAGGAGGACCCAAGACGAAGGCCCAGTAACCATCCGACTTGGCGCACAAGACGAAGACAACTAAGCCGTATTAGTCTAGGACTCCTATTTCCTTATGCCGGTAGACTTTCCTTGTAAGCCCTAGGCCTGGCCACCTTTATAAGCCGGCCTACGGGACGCCTTAGGGCAGAGAACAATCTCCACAGCCTCATACAACCAAGGCTATACACACAACATCATTATAATCGGCTCATATTGCCTTATAGTGATTTATAGCAGCATGTAGGATCACGCCACCGTCGTGTGATCCGAAGCTGGGTAAACTGTGTGTAATCCCGTCACCGGAATCCCGCTACGTTCCTCCCCCCCACGTCTTCTCTCTACCGTCGACGTGTATACCTAGCCGGATGGCACCCCTATCCCGGCTAGATTCGACAATACCACGATAGTTGGCGCCCACTGTGGGGCGAGAGGCGTCCAGGCGACGATCCGGGCGGGATCCATCATCGTCATCGCCGGCAGATTGCATCTAGCAGGCTGATCTAATCCGACATATTCAACGTCGATGTTATCAGTCAGATCGCATCTAGCCGGCTCATCTGCTTCAATGCGTTCAAGTTCATCATCTTCGGCAAAGATCGCAAACTGCCGGCTCATCCGACTCGGCGTGATCGGCTACTTCGTCCCATCCGCCGGCGTCCAGATCACATGTGGCCAGATAACGCGCTTTGAAGCGCTCGAATTCATCATCAACAATGACGGCTACTCCAGCAACCTTTACCGCGTTCGTCTCAAAAGTTAGATCGGATCTCATCCGTGCTGGCTCAACTTCATGGTGGTCTAAATCGCAAAAGCCAGTGTCGTAACTATGGCGTGGCATCTTGCCGTCGTCATAGGTATCTCGGCTGCGCACGATTCGTCAAATTTCCGTGTTCCGAAGCGAGAACGTTTCATCGGACTGGCGCAGGAGGCGACAAGACCAATTGGAGGCGTAGTCCAGCCAGGCCAAGGCGTGCAATGTGTTTGCTGCTCATACGGACGCCTGCGTCTGGTCAAATCACGATCAAATCCTAATCGAGTACTATCATGTGGAGCCAGAAACATAATAATCAAGCAAGCCTACTGCCTAGGCGTCATGGCGTGCGTACTACATACATGGAGTATGTTATTTTTGCTCGTTGATGCAAGACAAGGTAGATCCAGCTCCCATGAAAAGAAAGTGCTAATCAAGCAACTCACATGAAGGTCATATGCATGTCGGCCTAAACACGCGCAGAATTATAGTATTGCTTTGTTTGATCATCAATACAAACCTTGGCTACTACTTGCACGGGAAGAAGGCATGTCATTACGGCGCAGCAAACGTGCGGCTTCGGCTTGCGCATCGCCTTTTTTGGCATAATTATCACCGTGTCCAACTTAATTGCTAACAGGACATGATGTTTATTTCGACTACTCATCGTCGTGTTCCGGCTTAATCGCCGACGCGACATGTTGCTTTTTCGGCATACCCGTCATCGCGTTTCGGCTTAATTGTTGGTGCAGACGATGTTTTTTAGGCATAATTATTGTCGTGTCCTGCTTAATTGCTAGCAGAACATGACGTCTTTTTCGGCATAACCATCTCGCGTTCCGGCTTAATTGCCAACGCGGCATGATATTTTTCCGCGTTGTAGCTTAATTGCTAAAACGTGGCCTGATGCTTTTTCGGCATGATTATCATCGCTATTCCGGCTTAGGCGCAAACGCGTCAAGATTGAATTTTTTCCGCCGGATTAGGCGGATCCACCGTCAGCTTTATTGTGTTTTGGCGTCTTCGCCAACACGGCATGGACGGCACGCCTTTCCGGCATACACATCATCGCGTTCCGACTTAATTTGTCATTGCGGTCTAGTCTTCATCGCGGTCTGACTTAAATTGCCGTCGCGGCCTACTCTTCGTCGCGGTCCGGCTTAATTGTCGTCACGGCCGACTCAACGCCGCATCCCGGCCTACGCGTCATCAACGCCAAGAGCACCAAAAAGCTAAGTTTTCAGCAATTCTCTCATTAACATTATATATGCTCATGAAATAAATTTTGGTTCGCTCTTCGAGATCATGCCATCTTTTATTTCCCGATGATCATATATACTAAGCTATTAATGTCAACCCGAATTTGGTTCGTGCTAGTGGTTATGTTCTGATGCTTTTTTGGCCATGTCGCCTTACAAACTAATGTTTTGTCCGCCTAAAAGTATTCATCTGATCGCTTATATGCTGGGTCGCCTAAGTAGGTGTTTCGGCACCAAAAGCCGGCGTTTGTTCTGGGTCTAAACAGCTTAGTATTGCATCCCTGTTGCCCAGCAGACGTTCCGTGCTGGAGGTTTGCTAACACACGAAATATGGCTAAAGTGCATAAGCCAGAAAACTTAAAGGGCGGACCGCAGATAATCTGCAACCCAAATGTTTTTATTGAAAAAACTGTCGGCTTAGCCTTTACAGTTGTTCAGCTTGCATTTAAAGTACAACTTAATGTAGTTATTGTTTATTCGACAAGTATTTTTACCGCTTCATCAAGGACTTCTCCTGCAAGCCGACTCGTCTTCAGCCGCCTCCTGGGTTTAAAACAGATTTGCATCAAGCACTGTTACCTGGCGAGATGTTTTCATTCAACCGCCTCCTGGGTTTTAAACAGATTGGCGTTGCACCCTGTTACCCGGCGAGATGTTCTCATCAAGCCTCATGCCGACATGAGCCTCGGGGGCTACAGTCCGACGAAACTTACAGTTTTGATGGATAGCTCGGGGGGCTGCGTCGAGTCTCATGCCGCCATAATTCCTAAGCCGACATGAGCCTCGGGGGCTACAACCATTGGATCTACAATGACGCAAGTTCTGCTGAGCATCGACCCGCTTTCGAGTACTTCGATTCGACGCTCGGGGGCTACAACCATCGGATTTTCTGAGTCTCATGCCGCCTTACTTCATAAGCCGACATGAGCCTCGGGGGCTACATCCACCTGGACGGATATTTTTTCTTCATCCACTCTTTGGAATAAACTCGATTCTGAGACATGCAAATTGACTGTGTTTCCAATGGAATAAAGCTAGCACCAGCGGGCACAGTTCAATTCTGAAATCAGACCGGACGCGGTCTACATCAGAAGCATGGAAATCGGACGAGTTCCATTGGACATAAGCCGACACGATTAAAAATCGATCCTAATCAATCCATCTTAAATGGCAATTAAGACGATGTTAGTTCGGCAGTACATGTCGGATATTTTCTTCGGCAAAGCTTCAAGTTCTACATCCGCCTAACCAAGACAAGAAAACACAAAGGCGAAACTACTTCAAGCCCTTCGAAGAAGCCGGCCGCTGGAGAACTCAAAACTTTCCGGGGGCTAATGTCGGGGATATACCAAATAAGGGTATCATCGACATGTACATATTCCAGTATACCAGGGTGGCCCACTGGTGGTAATGCTGGCAGGCTTACCCGGCGGCCTAGTATGCTGAAGCCCAAGGAGAAGGCAAAGCCGGATAAGGAGGACCCAAGACAAAGGCCCAGTAACCATCCGACTTGGCGCACAAGACGAAGACAACTAAGCCGTATTAGTCTAGGACACCTATTTCCTTATGCCGGTAGACTTTCCTGGTAAGCCCTAGTCCTGGCCGCCTTTATAAGCCGGCCTACGGGACGCCTTAGGGCAGAGAACAATCTCCACAGACTCATACAACCAAGGCTATACACACAACATCATTGTAATCGGCTCATATTGTCTTATAGTGATTTATAGCAGCACGTACGTGAATGTGCATGGTTTCCCCCATGCATGGTTTTGGTAATTAATGACAATCTCTATGGACTAATATTTGTATTGAGCTATATTTGTAGGTGTCCATTAGCTTGCTTGTCTCCATTTGTTGGAGTCAAGGTCTTGCTTTTTCTCCATGTGTTGGAGTCAAGATTTAGGGAAGAAGATTATTTGTAGATCAAGGCCAAGGTGTTCGTCATCAAGACAAAGGCCAAGTGAAGATATGCCAAAGAGGTTCTTCTCCCATCTTGGTGTAGCGGACCTGCACTTAAAAATAGGCTAGATCCCTGTGTATAGTGCAAACCCCTGGATCGATTCATTTGCACACACAGTTTACGATGAAATATCACAACATTGTATCAATTTATTCATGATTAAATCCAGAGTCAAAATAAACCATTACAACTTTGCATAGCTCGAAGCTAGCACAAACAGAAATAACAGCGGAAGACTAAATATTATTGCATGGAGTCCCAATCTTCATGTAGCCACAGGCGAAACATGTTGGTTGTAGACTCGAAACCCTTAACGAACCTCACTCTTCGTCGGAACAACCTGATAAAAAGATATCAACAAGGTGGGTCAGAACCATATAAAATGGAACTGGCAAGTGACACTTTGTGGACTCATAGAGGAAAACTCTGATAACCTATATGCATATTTGGCTTGTGGAGTTTGAAGGCTGTTTGCATAAAGCCAATTTTTCCCTAACTCTTTGTAAAACATCTTTTCATCTATACGAGACTTTCATGGCATGAAAACCACCGTCTCATCTACCCTTGTTCACCCATCAAATTTTTAACTTAGAGAAAATGGAATGTTGGGATCCTCCGTTGACGTCCTTGATCAGCTGCTCAAAGTTGTCCGTAACCGGGGACACGGCTAAGTACTTAGTTTGACACTCTGCAGAGGTTGTGCACTTTCACCATTAGACTTAACCAACCCAAACTATCCCTCACACTCCATTGGTGTTTCGGGGAAAAGAAGAAGGTTAAGACGAGATCTTTCAGAAGCACTTTCCCACCCCATGCTGGCCTGACGCGCTCCACCTACAAACCTCTACCACCACTTGTCAAGCCGGGATGAGTCCACGCAACTTAGTTGATCAAGACAGAGCCCATATGACTAATGGCTGCACTGGAAGCAATCTTCACTTGGAGTAACTTCAAATCCCTTTGATCCTGGGTGGCTTTCCGCAAGTGTGATTCATCCTCCTAAGTCAGGGGACCACGTATGATCCTTCCTCCCAAACTAGGGAATCACCCTCTTCTACAATTCATCCTCCCGTATATGGGGAATTGCTTTATTCCAACCACCCACCCAGGTAGTTTATTAACTTAGTAAAATTTTCATTAGCTTTTGATACAAAACACATAGCATAGCATTTACCTATTCTACTAAGTTATCATATAGGTACTAGACACTTAGGAATATTCTAGGGTAATACTAAACAGGTCTAGCATAGCAATACTAATAAGCCTATCATGCAAATATTCTAAGTAAAAGCTACAACAATGCATATATCAAAATAATAGGACGAAAAGTATGCAAGTGTGCCACTTGCCTTGGCAACAGGAGTGGCAGGAGTAGCAACCACCAAGGTCTTCGTGACTCTCCGAATAAACTAACAAAAAAAACAAAATACACAAATAAACATACAAATCCATACAAGTGACAATACAAAAATTATGCTATGCATGAGTATGCAAAAATTACAATAACACAAAAGTAAAATAACTTTTAGTTCTCTGGTTGTTCTATATGGATGATGCCACAAACAATTTTTAATAATTTACTTAATAGGAATAAATTCCAAAACACCTAAATAAGGGCAAACACACAAATTCTAAAGTTTCTGCATAAAAACATTTTAATAAAATATGATGAACATGCTACTGGACAGAGGACATCTAAACAAGATTTTAGCAACTTGATTCACTCAAAAAGGATTTGTAAAACTCATTTTATAGCCTAAACAAGTTAATACACAATCTGCAAATAACAAGTTTATGCACGATACAAAAATTAACAAAAACTATACTACTGGATTCTACTCATTTTTCTCAATCCGTAGACATCAAAATCACTAAATTTGGATATGTGGTTTAGGAGATATGGAATTTCAAAGTTTGGATGATTTTCTGCCTAAAAACAGAAAAACAGAGAAAAAGATTAAAAGAACTAGCCACGTGGCAGCTCCCTATTGGAGGGTACCGATTCGGTAATAAAAGAATAAAACGCGGCCGTCCGATCAAGATCTAACGGTCTAGGATGGATCGGCCTAGGGCGGGCGGCGCGGCCGGCCGGAACCCTAGCCCGCGCGGTGGCCGACGGCGGCGACGCGCGTTCCGGCTCATCTATAGGGAGGGGGAAGGGGAAAAGCTCACCACGGCGTTCAGGAGGTCGAGGCGGGCACGGTGGCGCGAGAGGTGGCGGATTCGAGCTCCGGGTCGGCGGGGATTCCTCGCCGGAGTTGGAGGAGGCGGCGGCCCGATGCGGTCGCGGATGAACCCGTCGATCTGGGGCACGAGGAGGTGCAAAACCTTGTCAAAACGGTGCGCAGTGAAGAAATAAAGGAAGGGGGAGAAGAAATGGTGCGGGGACGCCGGACTTCACTGGAAACGGAGCTCGTCGGCGGCGGCAAGTGGCGGGACGGCGAGCTCGAATCCGAGCAGCCTCGGGGCTCTCGGCTTGGGAGTTTTGGGGAAAAACGGAGAGGAGGAGGTGGGGATTAAGAGGGGCAAGGTGGGAGGGGGAGGGGCGCGGATTGAAGGCCGGATTCGAGTGGGATGTGGGTGCGGGGGGGTTTCGGCCATTGATGGCCTCCACTGGAAGGAAGAAGGTCGGATGACGTCAGCATGACGTCATCAAATTTTTTTTTGATTTAAACCTTTTCTGAAATTGCTAATAACTTTTAAAATAAAAGCCCAAAAATTATGAAATAAATTTGTAAAATTTTGTAATTAAAAAATCTACCATAATAACATTTTTGTAAAATATTTTGAACACTTTTTATTTACAAGAATGCCACTGGCATTAAAAGGACCTTTTTGGGCATTTTACTTATAAGGAAAAATATAAATAAAATATTTCTTGTTTTTAGAGAAACAAATAAACAATCAAAAATGCACAAATGCAACAATGATGCCATGCCATGTATGATTTTGGATTTTCAAATCAAAATATTTATAGTTTTCAAAAAGTTTTTGATTTTTCTGATTTTTCAAAAATTTGAAAATCTTGGGATGTTACATACTACCACCCTTAAAAGGAATCTCGTCCCGAGATTCGAAGAGGCTAGAAAGAAAGGGTTTGAAAACGCTGGGTTTTGACATTTGGGTGGGCTACCACCCTTAAAAGGAATTTGTGTTGGTAGTTTAGTATGCCAAACTTCAAACTGGATGCTTGTTTAAAATGTACCATTTACCATACCAGAATCATTGTATGCTCTTTCCATATGGACATGGTTGACATATCCCTTGTCGAAAGGATTTGGCTTGGCAGCTTGCTCAGCCTTCTTCTCGGGACAGTCGCTAGAATAGTGTCCCATCTGCTTGCACTTATAGCACTTAATGTGACTAAGGTCCTTCTTGCCTACGGGGGTGATTGTGATTCTGACCATTGTGGTTCCCGCTATTGTGTCCACTGTGGTTATTGTTCTTGTATTCACCATTTCCACTATTGTTTCCACTACTATGATTATGGCCATTGTGGTTGTGGCCATTCCCATTCTTGTGGTTGTGGTGCCCTCCATTGTTCTCATGATAATATGATTTCTTCTGAACAGCTTCTGAGTTGTACTTGATGCCACTATGCTTCCTCTTTTTGTTCTCTGCCTTCTTGATGTTATCTTCCAGTGTGATTGCTTGATCCAGGAGGGCCTGATAGCTTGGGGCGTATGCGACTGTCAAGGGAATTTTCAGCTCGTCACACAATCCCTTGAGAAATTTTTCCTTCCTCTTGCCATCAGTGTCAATGTCTTCCGGGGCATAACGAGACAATGAATAAAAGTCATCCATGTACTCCTTGAGTGTCCTGTTTCCCTGCCTCAGACTTCTGAACTCTTCCTTCTTCAAATTCATAATGCCCGATGAGATATGGGCATTACGAAAGCCTTCCTTGAATGCTTCCCAAGTCAAATTTTCTAGAGGATGGGTGATCTGAAAAGTATCCCACCATTGTGCTGCTGGTCCTTCCAACAGATAAGCGGTAAATGTCACTTTCTCAGGGTCGGTGCACTCACAAGTCACCAGATCCTTGTGCACAGAGCGTAGCCAATCATCCGCCACAATAGGCTCAGTTGCAGTGGAGAACTTGTTAGGTCTAAGCTTCAGAAATCTTTCAAGTCTGTCCACTTGAGGAGGAGGTGGTGGCGGCGGTGGAGGTGGCGGTGGCGGCGCGTTCTGATTGGCCATGAATTGCGCCATCATAGTCATCAGCTGAGTCTGCGCTGCAATCATCTGTTGTAACATGGCATCGGTGTTGTTGTTCTCAGGATCACGTCGGGGAGGCATCTGTGGGTTTTAGCATAGATGAGCAAAAGATAGACAGATCTATGAGAATTACTCCTACCCATACAATCAATTAACACAATCAACCAAAATCGTTAAGCTCAAAACATCTTTTTAGAAAAACCGAACTAATCGTTTTTAGAAACGAAGCACACCAAGGTTATGGAAAACAATTATGACAGTACTGCCATACCACAATTTGATAGGTCAATACTCTATCGGGATCTCGTTATTCTAATAAATAGGTGGTCTAGTCTATCTCCTTCTTGTGCGCATCGAGTTCTTTTCCTTCAAATCCTAAGCTCTTCATGGTGTCCTTGAGTGCTCTTGGAAACTCAGTCTCACATTGCAGAGTCATGGTCATCACTGGTCCTTTCTTGATAGATTAGATGAGATTGGTTATCTAAAGATGAGAGAAGATACTTAGAAAGCAATTAGACAAGATGGTTACAAGAATGATATTAGAAAAGTTTTTGGACGAAGAGAAAATAACTTTTAGTCCTATGGGCTTTCTTATTTTTATTCCAAACCTAGGGTTTCGAACCTACAGGCAACACAGTGCTCTGATACCATCTGTAGCGGACCTGCACTTAAAAATAGGCTAGATCCCTGTGTATAGTGCAAACCCCTGGATCGATTCATTTGCACACACAGTTTACGATGAAATATCACAACATTGTATCAATTTATTCATGATTAAATCCAGAGTCAAAATAAACCATTACAACTTTGCATAGCTCGAAGCTAGCACAAACAGAAATAACAGCGGAAGACTAAATATTATTGCATGGAGTCCCAATCTTCATGTAGCCACAGGCGAAACATGTTGGTTGTAGACTCGAAACCCTTAACGAACCTCACTCTTCGTCGGAACAACCTGATAAAAAGATATCAACAAGGTGGGTCAGAACCATATAAAATGGAACTGGCAAGTGACACTTTGTGGACTCATAGAGGAAAACTCTGATAACCTATATGCATATTTGGCTTGTGGAGTTTGAAGGCTGTTTGCATAAAGCCAAATTTTTCCTAACTCTTTGTAAAACATCTTTTCATCTATACGAGACTTTCATGGCATGAAAACCACCGTCTCATCTACCCTTGTTCACCCATCAAATTTTTAACTTAGAGAAAATGGAATGTTGGGATCCTCCGTTGACGTCCTTGATCAGCTGCTCAAAGTTGTCCGTAACCGGGGACACGGCTAAGTACTTAGTTTGACACTCTGCAGAGGTTGTGCAATTTCACCATTAGACTTAACCAACCCAAACTATCCCTCACACTCCATTGGTGTTTCGGGGAAAAGAAGAAGGTTAAGACGAGATCTTTCAGAAGCACTTTCCCACCCCATGCTGGCCTGACGCGCTCCACCTACAAACCTCTACCACCACTTGTCAAGCCGGGATGAGTCCACGCAACTTAGTTGATCAAGACAGAGCCCATATGACTAATGGCTGCACTGGAAGCAATCTTCACTTGGAGTAACTTCAAATCCCTTTGATCCTGGGTGGCTTTCCGCAAGTGTGATTCATCCTCCTAAGTCAGGGGACCACGTATGATCCTTCCTCCCAAACTAGGGAATCACCCTCTTCTACAATTCATCCTCCCGTATATGGGGAATTGCTTTATTCCAACCACCCACCCAGGTAGTTTATTAACTTAGTAAAATTTTCATTAGCTTTTGATACAAAACACATAGCATAGCATTTACCTATTCTACTAAGTTATCATATAGGTACTAGACACTTAGGAATATTCTAGGGTAATACTAAACAGGTCTAGCATAGCAATACTAATAAGCCTATCATGCAAATTTTCTAAGTAAAAGCTACAACAATGCATATATCAAAATAATAGGACGAAAAGTATGCAAGTGTGCCACTTGCCTTGGCAACAGGAGTGGCAGGAGTAGCAACCACCAAGGTCTTCGTGACTCTCCGAATAAACTAACAAAAAAAAACAAAATACACAAATAAACATACAAATCCATACAAGTGACAATACAAAAATTATGCCATGCATGAGTATGCAAAAATTACAATAACACAAAAGTAAAATAACTTTTAGTTCTCTGGTTGTTCTATATGCATGATGCCACAAACAATTTTTAATAATTTACTTAATAGGAATAAATTCCAAAACACCTAAATAAGGGCAAACACACAAATTCTAAAGTTTCTGCATAAAAACATTTTAATAAAATATGATGAACATGCTACTGGACAGAGGACATCTAAACAAGATTTTAGCAACTTGATTCACTCAAAAAGGATTTGTAAAACTCATTTTATAGCCTAAACAAGTTAATACACAATCTGCAAATAACAAGTTTATGCACGATACAAAAATTAACAAAAACTATACTACTGGATTCTACTCATTTTTCTCAATCCGTAGACATCAAAATCACTAAATTTGGATTTGTGGTTTAGGAGATATGGAATTTCAAAGTTTGGATGATTTTCTGCCTAAAAACAGAAAAACAGAGAAAAAGATTAAAAGAACTAGCCACATGGCAGCTCCCTATTGGAGGGTACCGATTCGGTAATAAAAGAATAAAACGCGGCCGTCCGATCAAGATCTAACGGTCTAGGATGGATCGGCCTAGGGCGGGCGGTGCGGCCGGCCGGAACCCTAGCCCGCGCGGTGGCCGACGGCGGCGACGCGCGTTCCGGCTCATCTATAGGGAGGGGGAAGGGGAAAAGCTCACCACGGCGTTCAGGAGGTCGAGGCGGGCACGGTGGCGCGAGAGGTGGCGGCTTCGAGCTCCGGGTCGGCGGGGATTCCTCGCCGGAGTTGGAGGAGGCGGCGGCCCGATGCGGTCGCGGATGAACCCGTCGATCTGGGGCACGAGGAGGTGCAAAACCTTGTCAAAACGGTGCGCAGTGAAGAAATAAAGGAAGGGGGGAGAAGAAATGGCGCGGGGACGCCGGACTTCACCGGAAACGGAGCTCGTCGGCGGCGGCAAGTGGCGGGACGGCGAGCTCGAATCCGAGCAGCCTCGGGGCTCTCGGCTTGGGAGTTTTGGGAAAAACGGAGAGGAGGAGGTGGGGATTAAGAGGGGCAAGGTGGGAGGGGGAGGGGCGCGGATTGAAGGCCGGATTCGAGTGGGATGTGGGTGCCGGGGGGTTTCGGCCATTGATGGCCTCCACTGGAAGGAAGAAGGTCGGATGACATCAGCATGACGTCATCAATTTTTTTTTTTTTGATTTAAACCTTTTCTGAAATTGCTAATAACTTTTAAAATAAAAGCCCAAAAATTATGAAATAAATTTGTAAAATTTTGTAATTAAAAAATCTACCATAATAACATTTTTGTAAAATATTTTGAACACTTTTTATTTACAAGAATGCCACTGGCATTAAAAGGACCTTTTTGGGCATTTTACTTATAAGGAAAAATATAAATAAAATATTTCTTGTTTTTAGAGAAACAAATAAACAATAAAAAAAAAGCACAAATGCAACAATGATGCCATGCCATGTATGATTTTGGATTTTCAAATCAAAATATTTATAGTTTTCAAAAAGTTTTTGATTTTTTCTGATTTTTCAAAAATTTGAAAATCTTGGGATGTTACACTTGGTGTATGGGGGAGCCACATGTGAATCTTCACCAAGCAAAGCGCAATCAAGAAGATGGTTCGTCTTGAGGAGATGAAGATCGTCTCCATCGACCTCAAGTGGATTAGTGCGCAAGGCAAAGGTATGATCTTGATAGGGTTTCTATTTTACCGGTCTCATGATGTTAGTTGAGAGACCGGATTATAGGATAGATAGCCGTACTATCAAGAGGGGCTCTCGACCAAATATCGTGATCGTATCGTCGTAGAGAGCACAAACCTTTGCATCCATGCAATCATCTTTATTGGTTCTTATTTGGCTTTTATCGTGGTGTGGTCTTGGTGCTTTTCATACTTGTCATGACAAAGCTAAGTTTACCGAAAACGGTTTTCATATGCGTCTTCTATTGCGTTTTCGGTATTAGAGATTTTGCCGGTTCATCCGTGCGGAAGATTTATCTCTTCTATTTCTTTGCAAAATCTCCTTTGCTTGTTTGCCATTTTCAAAGGTTGCTTTTGTCGTCCTCTTTCCAACAAAATTGGTTTCATGTCATTTGGACTTCATTTGCAAAAGATACGGCATTTCCGGTTTTCAAAAAGGAGGTTTTCCCGGCGTGTGCTTTTTAGAGAGGTCAAACTCTCTCTCCTTGTGACCTCCTCCTCACATGATGGACAATAATGTTTCTCTGCATGATCTTGTAGAGCTTTTTGTTGCGAGTCTAACGAGCCCAAGATCATCGAAAATGGAGTCCGGATGCAAAAGATATGCCCATTTTCATATTACAATTTCTGCTGTTTTCTGTGGGGCGGAAATTCCGGCCCTGAGGCCGGAAATTCCGGCCGTTGCACCGGAATATCCGGCCCATATTTTTCATCTGATCTTTTTTGGCTAAGTCTTTTTGGCTTTTCTCTCTGGAGGGGGTCCGGAATTTTGCCTCGGAAGTTTCCTCGGAAATTTCCGGGGGTCCAGAATATCCGGCCCAAGGAAAATTTGGCTCAGTCATTTTCACGTTTTCTCTCGGGTGGGGGTCCGGAACTTTGCACCGGAGGTTTGCTGCAGAAATTTTCGGGGCACCGGAAATTCCGGTGTAAGCCCCGGAATATCCGGCCCCCGGCCGGAAGTTCCGGCCCTTTAACCCGGAATTTCCGGCCCCTCGTTTTTTCCAACGGCTAGTTTTTGGGGGAGGCTATAAATAGCCCCCTTTTTCCCCCAAGTGTTGGTTGCTCAACTTGCTCACTTGTTTTCTTCTCTCCTCCATTGTTGCTAACCTTGTGAGCTTGATTCCTCTCAATCCCTCCAATGATTCTTGACCAAACTTAGGGATTCAAGAGAGGAGATCTAGATCTACCATTCCACCAATCAAATTCTCCTCTAAGTGAGGGGAACCTAGTGGATCTAGATTTGGGGTTGCTTTGTGTTCATCCCCTTTATTCTTCCTCTCTTATTCCCTCCATAGCATTAGTTGCTTTGGTTGGAATTTGGGAGTGAAGGATTTGACCACTTTGTGTGCTCTTTCCTTTTGCATTAGTTGCATCGGGTTGCTCTCTCCACAGTGATACGTGAAGTTGAATGTTGAGAAGCTTGTTACTCTTGGGTGCATTGTGTTCCCAAGAGCTTGTTGCCTCTTGGGTGCATCGTGTACCCTAGACGGTTTGGAGGTGCCACGAAGACTTCGATTGTGAAGCTTCAGCACGACTTTGGGAGCCCCCAATTGAGTTGTGGGTGTGTGCCCCAAGAGAAGTTGTAAAAGGGCTCCGGAATCCGCCTCAAAGGATTCCGATAGTGGAAGGTGAACCAATCCCTTGGGTGAGGTTCATCGGAGAATAGGGTGAGGCCTTTGTGGCATCTTGAGTAGGCCTCTTCTGGCGAGCTCACACCCCTCCAACGAGACGTACTCCCTTAACAAGGAGGAACTCGGGAATACTTCCTCGTCTCCGTGTGCCTCGGTTATTTCTATACCCGAGCTTTTACTTATGCAATTTACATTGTGATAGCCTTCGCGCTTGAAGTTCATCTTTAGCTATCACCTTGTTGCTTTAATTGCTTAGCATAAGTTGTTGGTGCACATAGGTGAGCCTAGTAATTAGGTTGTTGGCTTGTTAATTTAAACACATAGTTTTATTCCGCAATTATCAAGCCCCTAATTAGAAAAAGTGCTAATCGCCTATTCACCCCCCCTCTAGTTTCCCCTTGGCCATCCTTCTTCTTCTTCTACGCCGGGCACCGGGTATCGGCGAAGCGACACCCACACCATCGTCACAGCATGCCACTCACCAACCCCACGCTGCCTACACGGTCGTGGGCACCGGCCAGCACCAGAGTCCCTGGCACGCCCGCCAACCACACCGACTCCCACCTTCCAGGGCTGCCGCCCTGGATTTCAAGGACGCCGCACCGCTGAGCTGAGAAGACAGAGAGAGAGAGCTTCACCACCAAATCGGCGACCACCAGCCCCCTCGGCTACCGGCCACAACGGATCTAGGGTGGAGGCGAAAGGGCCCGAAGCAAGAACAGGGCCCCTGCCCTGTCCCAAGCTCAAGGCGGCCATCCCTGGCCGTACTGCTCTGTCCTCCCAAAGCCCTCCACGCTGCACCATCCGGCCGCCGTGCCGCCGCCGGCCATGCCTCCATGGCCACGGCGAAAAGCCGGAGAACACGGCGCTCTCGATCTCCCCAAAGCAGTTGCCCATCGAGCTTCGTCCCCTGCGATGGCACCGCCGCCGCGAGAACGCCACCACCATGAAGCCACCGAGCTACCGTAGAACAGCCACACCGCTGCGCCCACTCGCCCAGCTCGGTGCCCCCACCAACTTCCGCGGCCCGAGCTGCCACATCCGCGCGATTGAGGAGCAGAGCCCCGCCGCCGTCGACGCTGCTGGGGCTTAGCCCGATGACGCCCTCCGACAGCGGCAGAGAGGGAGGGAGGAAGGAGGAGGGGGCTAGGAAGTGGCCGCGGCTAGGGTTTCGCCCAGTCGCTCGCGGGAGCGACAGGACGAAAACCTCCTCTTGATCTCTAAATTAGTTTTTGGAAAGAGTAGTTTTGAAGTCTAAACGAGTTTGTGAGTCGGGCTTCTGGGAGAAGCTGGGAGAGGGGGGGGAGGGGCTTCTCGAAGAAAGCCCTCCTATAAGTCGAAAAGACGTGTGCCTTAGAGGGAACTGCCATCGACCGGCCGGGAGCTCCCATCAATTGGGAAAGTATCTAGTGATATATATCATGATATCACTCATCAAAATTTAAAGGTATAATTGTCCAAAATTTTGAAAAAATGTGTGGGTGTTCACAAGATGTGTGTTTATGTTCAATAAAATTTTCAGAATCAAATTTAAAATACACAGAGAGAAATAAAAAGAAGACAAATTGCTACGTGAATAGTGTCATTTTGTGTTTTCGCATGTGATGCTATTCATGTTGGATTTATCTTTTTTTGTTTCTCTGCGTGTATTTCCAAATTAGTTCTGTAAATTTTAAAGATTGTAAACATACATCTTGTGAAAATCCCACACATTTGTTTCGGAATTTGATGAAGCTTGCAAATTTAATTTTAAGGAATGGTATCATATTATCATGTGACATGCGGTATTACTAGATATGTTTCTCCCCCTCAACACATCAATTGAGCCATTCGGCTTAGCCCCTCTCTTTGGAACATCTACGCGCCCTGGTACATTACTTTTTATATAAAATCTACAAGAATTTTTATGAATAGTCCTTTGGCCACACAAGTTTTTTTTCTTTTTTTTCGAAAAGGGGTTCCCAGCCTCTGCATCAAGCGATGCATACGCCTTTTTATTGCAAAATTCAAAATAGCAAGTTTACAAATTACGAATCAGCTAAGGTTAAAACATGAATCAATCATCGGAAAAATGACATCATAACACAACTAGGTATCCCGTAGTCGTCTAGTATGCTGCCACATAGCCCGGCTGAAAATATCAGCGACCGTCAGGAGCCGAGCACACCCAGTAACCATAAGTTCCCGCTGTTCCTGGGGAAGGAGGAAAGCCCACAGCTGAATCCAATGGGCCACACAAGTACTAGCAATCCCATTTTAAAATGAGTTTTTAAATTATAAAAAAACATATAAGCACATATACATATTTAGTATGTACAACAAATTTCCATCAAAATATATTTTCATACGTGATATGCGCAAAAAATACAAATGTTGAAGAAATAATGAGTCCTTTTTTACCCTTTCAGATCCATGATTTCATGAGTTTTGTGTAACCTATAATACAACATATTATCTAGCAAAACCAACACCGATGGGAATGATCCGACAGAGTTGGAGATGGGGAGGAGGAGGACGTTGGCTGGTGTAAAGATCCACCCGTGAAAGGAGGGTGGAGCACAAATTCGGGTCCACCATGGGCAACAATCCCATCGGTTGTGGAGAAGGACGGACGCAACTCGTTCCATTTTTCCTGCATCGTGACCTCTACGCCGCGGCAGGCTGCCATTAGCCAAGAAGAAGACGTGAAGCGCCGAAAACTAGTTCCCACAACTAGTTGGACGTCCCTGGCTTATCGGGCGGCGTCCAACTCATTAAGATCCGTGATGCTCATTTTTTAGCTCCTTAGCACTAACCATTTCTTGTTGAGCATTCCTTCTTATAGAAACCATCCTTTATTTTTCTCCTCCTTTCTTTCTTAACCAACAAGAGGGGCAATAACCGAGTGCTATTTTTAGAATAAAATCTTTTTTGAAGCAAAATTCTTATGAAAAGCATTATCACCATTTTTGTAATGATTCAACATAAAATATTCACATACATAAACAAATAATTCCTTTATAATTCACATATTCCTAACAGTCCATCATGAACAATTCTACTATGTATTGATTTTAGAATAGAGATCCATGGATTTTATAATCTATGTATTAACAAAAAAAAATCGGATCCATGGATGAACAAAAATATCCATGGGTTATTAGACAAAATTCGTAATCATGGATTTTGAAACCCCTGTATGAACAAAAAAAAACGGATCAATGCATTAACAAGGTTTTTGGATTTATGGATTAATAAGCAATTTTCCTAGCATGCACAAAAAGATTTACACCATTTTTCAGATGCCCACATTTTTTCAGATTTATATGTACACCATTTTCAGATTTATCCATTAACAACTAAAATTTGGATTAACATGTACAAAAGATATAAATTAATATGCAGATACAAGAAATTTTCCCCACCGCCTCTTTCTCCTGCCCGCTGGATCGGGAGCTCCACCGAAAGCGACTAGGAGTCATACCGACGGATAGAAAAGGGGGTTATAGAGCTGGTCAGTTCGAGTGGCGTGGCAGGGTGGTTATATTAGAGGGATTGATCTACAAAACTAGTCAAGAAAAGGGTATAAATGTAAAACATTATTATTATGTAACATTGGTTCAGAATGGACGTCCCTGATAGGTCGGAGATGTTGTGGAATCCCTTCGTTGCCTGAAGCACCCCACTTGAGCGAACCATCACCGCATTCCCAGCTGAGAGAAACCAATGTGGCGATTCCACACCTAGGAGGGGGTCCACCTACTATCACAGTCATCTATTATGCATCCAACGGCTCATGATTTTGTGCATTTACATGTTGTAACTATTTTAGTGCTTGATAAATTTTGCATCCAAATTTTATACAAACTAGCACAATGCCAGTGCTCCGCTACGGACAAACATTGGTTCTCGCTACCGAGGGGACTTTCTAGTTAAATGAATCAAATCGATGATTAAGTGTTATGTATAAGGTTAATGAAATCTTCAAGAGTGATAACTATGATCTCGACGCACCGTGCGGCTATGCGATTGACTGAGCGAGCGAGACGGGTTCCTAATGGTGGAGATGCAACAAACGACATCGCAGCAGTGGGATACACCCAACCGCTCTCATGTTGTTCATGCATAGAATAGCCTCATTCATCATTCCAATATACTTTTATCATAGTATTGTAGCGAACAACTTCAGGGCGGACACACTTGTGTTCCATGAAATCGAACATTTTCCTTGCTTCACCAAGACTCTCACTCCTAATGAACCCATCGATCAGTGTGGTGTACACAAATTTATCAGGGTGGACATCTCCACAAGAAGGTTCCTAGCTTGGGGAAGCAAATGTTTCTTGCATAGGCCAGTAATCAACACAATATATATGTTAACATGAGGAATAAGCTGTCTCGCTGTCATCTTATCACGGACAAATAGGCCTCACTGACTTACCCAGCAACAAGAAGACCATGAATCAGGGCACCAAATGTGACCACGTCAGGAGTATACCCTATTTCCATCATTTCCAGAAGTAAATTGGAGGCAGCAATGATTTCTCCTCTAATGCAGGAGCCATGAATCAACGAAGTATAGCTACATAGATTTGGGTTTACCCGCCTCCTAATGGCTTTCCTGAAAATACGCCTCAGCCTCTTGAACACAACCTTCTCACCCAAGAGCAGCAGTCCCTTTCCCATGTCCCAGCCCTTCCAAGCACGGGCACCTGACCATTATGCATGAGTTCTAATCATCCTCGCCACCTTCCTCGACAAGCATTTCATCATACATCTTGTGAGTGTCTTTCCACTGCCGCCGCTCCACAACGAGCCCGAGAAGGCAGCAGTCGTGGCTCGCCGCAGGGAGCACTCTGTACTGTCCCTCACGTGCTCACACATCTCGATGGCCTTCCCTTCCTTCTCGACGTCGGCGACCACAAGTAATCCGGGGAACCTAAGTCGTCAAATCGGGGTCCAAAACACCTCCCGTCGCCTCTAACCAGGCCACCATGCACAGGCCGCGAGGAGGAGGAGCAGGCAGAGGAGGTCGTTGTTTGGTAGGAGGCAGCGTAGGCAGATGGGGAGGATGGGAGATGGCGAGGCCTTTTTTGCGGCGGAAAAATGGGGAACGGCGGCTGCTACCTCCCGATCCGAGAGCCCTCTCCTACTCCTCTCTCCCTCGTCCATGTCTTTCTTTTTTTTCTTTTTTTAAATCTGCAACAGAGGGGACTCGAACCCGGAGCTGAAATGCGGCCAAGGAGGCAAGGAACAGAGAACTAACTGGGCGAATCTTTTTTTTTTTGAAACTACTAACTGGGCGAATCGGTACGCAGGCGGACGGACGCTCGACCGCGGGTTTATATTCGAATCGGTACGCAGGCGGACGGACGCTGGACCGTGGGTTTATATTCAAAATCCTTAGGGGTTAACCTGCAACACGTGCGGCGACGTATGAGGACCTCCGGTTTCAATTTAATAGTAGAGATATTTGATAATGCTTTTTGTTTAATGATATTTTTTTAATGCATCTGGAAATTTTTAGATTTTTTTATTAATATATGTTTTCAATCATTAACAAAAAATAATGTATTAGCAAAAAAATCATGCATTAGCAATAATTTCGAAAACAGTTATTAATGGATTGAGATAATATAGGTACAAAGTTTATGTTTAGTGTGAAATGGATGCACAAATTAAAAAAAAATGGTAGGTGGACGTCCTCCTAGATGTGGATTTGTGTTTTCCGAAAGAAACCCACGAATCAACCACAGCTAGCGCTCCTTTTTTTCATCACTACTGATCGGAGAAGGAGAAGATACACGATACGGATCATATAATAGGAAAAAACCTACGCCAAACAACTCAAAAAGTCGACTAACAAGTGCCACCAGAAAATAGATGGACCATCACATCACATCAAAACAACTGGAGTCATCGTCTCGTCAGGGGGCTTGGAAGTCATCAGAAGATTAACGGCAGAGACAAGTTATCCATCAACAGCATCCGGTACCCCGCACTTGGGCGAGAAAAGCTACTACTCCTGCTTTACAATCTACGGGCCAAAATTTTCTACGCGCCAAGTCCAACTTGGCCACCAACCATCCAACTATCCAAGCCGAGTAGTAGCTGCCCGTCGACGCACCGCCCCTGACGTCCGGGTCCGCGGCCTCGCAAACGCGCAGAAAAAGGAAGAGTGCAACCGCACGCACTTCCACGATCCTTCCTCCCACTTTCCCCGGCCCTTTCTCCTCCTCTCCCAGTCCACGGCACCGCCGATGCCGCCGGCGACCTAACGCCATGCCGCTCCACCGCCGCCGGATCCTCTTCTCCTACGACGACGACGACCATGGGCCCTGCGAGGGCTGGTTCAGTTGCACCTCGCCTCCCTCCCCGCCTCCTTACAACCTCCCTCGACCAACCCCATCCCCCTCGCCTTCCACCGATTGGCCATTTCCGACCCCTCCTCTTAACCCGGACCTTGCTCCGGCCCCTTCGCCCGCCCGTCAACCCGGCGCGGGCAGGAGAAACCAGGGAGGGACGACCAAGGGGTACGGCCCTCCGTCAGGCGCCGCCGCGACCGACGGCCAACACCGCCGCTTCGTCACCAACGTCCTCGCCGCCTCCGCGGCGCTCGTATTCCTCTCCCTCATCCTCCTCGGCGTCTCGGTCGCCGTACGTCGCCGGAACCTGCGGCGGCGGCGGCAGGCGCTACTCGCCCAGGCGCCGGCCGCGACGACCAACGTCGGGAACGACGACCCGGAGGGCGGCGGCGGCGGCGGCGTGGTGCACCACGTCTGGTACATCCGGACCGTCGGGCTCGACCAGGCGGTGATCGACTCGATCGCGGCCACGCGGTACCGCGCCGGGGCCGGGCTCCTCGGCGCGGCCGACTGCTCCGTGTGCCTCGGCGAGTTCGGCGACGGCGAGCTCGTGCGCCTTCTGCCCAGGTGCGGCCACGCGTTCCACGTACCCTGCATCGACACCTGGCTCCGCGCCCACGTCAACTGCCCGCTCTGCCGCTCCGACGTCATCGATCCCGCCGCAGCCGAAAGCGGCGGCATGGACTCCATCTCCAACGCGCCGGCTGATCCAGATGCGAACGCGGTCGCCGCAGCCGAGCAAGTGGCTGTCGCGATTGATGATAGTTCAACGACGGAGCAGGAAGACGAGGACAATGACCAAGAAGAGCCGCACGTTGAAGAAGACCAGCACGAGCAGCAGCTCAGCTCGCCGGAGCCGTTGCCGCAGCTCCCGTGCCCGCTGCCGTGGAATGTGCGGCGCGCGGCTTCCATGGACGCGGCGACAGTCGCAGCCGCGGTAGACGTCGCCGCGTTGGATCGGCTGCCGGAGGCGGCTCCCGAAGGGGAGCAGAGTGACAGAGTGAAGGATCCAACTGGTATCGAGAGGCTTGCTTCCGGCGGCCCCTCGAGGTTCTTCTTCTCGCGGCACGGCCGTGCTCGGAGCTCTGTGCTGCCCTTGTGACGGTGCCGGAGATCCCGAGCTGAATTTTGATCCTTGATGTCCGATAATAATGTTACGTGCTCAGTGTGTGTAATATTTGTGACCTAGCTTGTAATCTCAAAATTGATGATTACAAGTTCAAACCAGAAACGCAGTTCCATAGATACATGCCTGAATCTTACACTGTTACACACTGTACATACGTGTTCTTCATTGCAAATTGGATTCATGAAGCTCGTCGCTACAATTACCATATCAAGCTTTATTACTGTTTTCCCTCTCTCATTTGGATTCGTCGTTTTCTCCTTCAAGTGCAGTTAGGAACTGAGATCATCCCAAAACAAGAACAGAGAACAGAGATGTAGGAAGACGTTCCTGAAGCAGACATTGCACTCTCTCGTTGTCTTCTTCTCCTCAACTGGTAACATGGGAGGTAACAATAGAAGATTTTATTTATTCATGCTTGAAACTTATGTTTTGATTGCAGTAGCTAGTCTGAACGTGCCCCCATGTGATAGTGGTGCAGCACATGATGAGCTCAGAGCTGTTTGATTAAGCTTTATCTGATCAGCTACGCAAAACCCATTTCGGTCAAGATGCCGGTCGCTAGAGTCAACGAAGATCTACTCCTGTTTTCACCAGCTTTCTTATAGCATGTCGAGTACCTGAATTTCCTTACTAGAAGCACAGATAGAGATTAGAGACGTGCTCCTCGTGCCACAGAAGAGATCATATTACTGACCGGTGACCGCACAAGGTATCGCTAATTGTTAATCCCCAGACAACGGAACAACAGCAGGGGAATTTGCAGCATGCATCAGAAGTTCAGAACACCCTACCCTACTGAAATCAAGTCTTGAAGTACTCTCGCTATCACATTCTATCTGTTTCTCCAAAAAAAAAACTCACATTCTTATCTGTTTCTCCGGAAAGAAATCACATTCTATCTGTGCATTAAAGCTAATTAATTGCATTGATATCGCAGTAAAAAGAAAACGTGTTATCGAGATGCAACCAACAAATATGCACGTAAAGGAAAATTAATCACAATCTAGAATTTGATACTCCCACCATTCCGGTGTATTGGGCTCGCATGGATCCATCACGACCTAGGAGAACGTATCCTGTGCTCCCAAAAATTGGTGCACCCGGTACACAATTCTGGTTGACCAGCTTGAATAATTTTTAAAAATTCAAAAAATATATATAAATGTTTTATAAAGGGATTATATTAATATCAATAGGATATCAATTACACTCAGCCTCTGTAAAAACATAATGTCCAGAAGACATCAAGGATGCACACAGCCAAAAAAAAAGAAAAGAAAATCTCCACCGAACTGATCAGCGAAGCAGCAGGAACTACCACCACCAATGGTCACACCCGGACTGCAAAAAGATTCTCCAAGAACGACGCCTCCAAGAAGGAATAGTGCACAAACACCGTCGGTTGCCTGATCATCGGATCATGGGTTTTCACCCTGAAGAAAGTCCAAATAAACTCCAGACAATATCTTCAACAAGAAGACGAATATAGATTCACCATTGCCAGGTACAACCATTGAAGGTCAGACATAAGGTTTTCACCCCGGAAATTGAGACTTGGTGCCCAAAGAACACCACCAACAACAATGTCCCCTTGTGTGTCCGCCCCCACTTACCAAGCCTGCTACAAAACACCGATCATCCAGCTCACGGTCTTCAGCACATCCAAAACCTCACGTCCATCTTGAAATCTCGAACTCGACATGAGCCCTCGAGATCCACTGCTCTTCCAGGCACAATTATCTTGACATTCCCCATCATAGTCAGCATCACGGTAATCGTAGCTGAAGATGCCATGGACGACGTACCCAGTGATGCCAACAAAAGTAGGTCCTCGAGATGTGCCTCCTCGAAGCCACACAAGCAGATTCGCCTAAGGTGGTAGTTCTGCCAGGCAAAGAGGTGCATATCCTCGGTCAATCGAGCATCCGGTGAAGCCGGTGGGAAGTCCTCCTCCTCCAACCGAAGAAGAACTCGTCGTACACAACGCACGCGCCGTCGGCCAACAAAAGCGACCGCTTGCGAATGCAAGGCTCTGGCATGAGGACGACGTCAACGATAGGGCATCTGATGCTGATCTGTTCGAGGCCCGCGCAGTGTCCGCCGAGCACTCGGTCGGATCAACACCCAACAGCGCCACGAGGGTCCAACACCTCCGCCGCCGGCGTCGCTTGGAGAGGCCCGAGCAGCATGGCAAGCCACACATGCATTAGTCAGCTGACCACCACCGCGCTACACTGCAGAGGCCGCAACAACCTGGCAGCTGCGGTTAGGCGGCTGCCACGCTGCAGATCGGTTGTCGCCGACATGAGATCGACTACAGCCAGATCCAACCAACGTCCGCACGCATGAGTCATGACCAGAACAGCGGCACGCCAAATCGGGATGTACGATGAGTCGTAGCTGTAAATCATCCGGACGGAAGAAGGAAAAAAAGAGTGACGGAGCCGCCCCGCCTCCGCCGTCCGCCGTCGGACGGCCTCCTCCGGCGGCGGCGAGGTGAACAGGACGGTGGGGAAAGGTTTCTCTTTGTGGTGGTGGCGGCACCTCCGGAGTCGCCGCAGCGACCCGGGAGGCTAGAAAAAAAAAACCCCCATCTAGTCCTCAAAAAAAAAATTAGACATAGACAATACTTATATCTAACATGTTGTAAAATTTTAAGTCTAAATTTGAAATAGAACCTGAACAGAGAAATTGACAAATTTATTATCAATAGTGATAATGGGTCAAATTCGAAACCAACTTGTATTTTGACACTATTTATTGTCAGCTTTGTCTATTTTATTTCTTGACATTTGTTACGAATTTAGACTTGCAATTTTGTGATACCAAATTTGTCATTTGCTCTGTTCATGTTCTGTTTCAAGTTTAGAGTTAAAAAATTATGACATGTTAGATATAAGCATTGTCTATATCCAAAAAAAAATTAAAATTATTTAAGCTGATCAACCGGAGTTGGGTGCACCGGGTACACCAATTTCTTGGTTGCACAGGATACGTCCTCCACAAGCTGCGGATTGGGTATTAAAATTAGTTCGGAGTACATGCTTCTGAAACCATCCACTATGGTGAATCGGCTCAATAGAAAAAGTGGCAGGTGTGCCATATGGATTCTTTTTTATTTGGGCCTACTCGGACGACATGCATGCACCTTTTTCTCTGTGCAATACAATCACTTTCTCCTCTCTATTTTCTAAACTAATTATACTCATTGATTTGAACCGAACCAACATGTTGATTCACTTCTATTTTCTGACACAATAAAGCGATGCCCTGCAATGCCTTGAACCGACTCATGGAACCTTCGAAACGGTTTTCTGGTACATAGTGGATGGTCTAAGGAGCCAGGAGGCTCTCGTAGTCTCGTGCCTCTTTCTCTCCGTATGGGTCATCTGGCAGTCTTGCTGCTTGTTCTTATCCTTTCCCCACAGCAATCTTATTTCGTGCACTACAGCAGCAAAACGACGACGCCGTAGTTGCCGAGGCCCTCACGCTGTTGATGTGAAGAATGAGAGGCGAGTCTCCGCTATTTGAGCTGCGATAGAAAACCTTAGCCTCACGGGTCGTCATGGGCGACTCCCGACTCCAAAGGTACCCGCGCCTCCGCCCAAAAAAGACGCCTCTCAGCCACTCCACTCACCCTGCCGTTGTCGGAGGAGCCCGTCGGCGGACGGCAGCGGTGAGGTGCTCTCCACTAAAACCGCTCTCTTGGTGTTTTCCACCTCGTTTTAGGCCTAGGAAGTTCTGCCGCCGCCACGTGCAGCCGCTGGATTGAATCAGGAGGAGGGATTCGGGTATGGCCGTAGCGTGCCTCCTGCAGCAGTGTCCTGGCATCAATCTTGCGACTCCGCGATCCACTTCGATCGGGCAGAAGCACTGTAATTCTCCCAGGAGGAGTTCATGCGTGTTTGGATCTATGGGCGCCGGATCGAAGTAAGTGTGGTCCTTGTGCTGCCGTCGTTGATGACGTTGTGAAGATCCATGTTCCTTTGGCTGGTGGCGGCCCCCGAATCACCTTGGGTCCGTCTTGACACATTGAAGTGATTACTAAGGTGTTGATGGGGAGATAATGGCAGCCGTGATTGATGAAGAACGTTTAGGCTCTAGAAGTTCCATCTTGCAGTCAAGAACCGGTGAATTGCAGGGAGTACTCGTAGCGGTTTGGGAGAATTTTGTGTGTCAGACGATCAGCATTTTGCAGCAGTGTTCTCGCCTCTCGTCAAGTGGGAAGGTGATGCCGGTTAACTTCGTTCTTGGCGGTCTCAGTCTCTGGGGTGAAAACCCTAGGTCTGCTTTTCGGTGCTTGTACCTGGCAATGGCGGCTCCATAGTCGTTTACATTTCGAAGGCATTGTTTGGAGACTAGACCTTCTCCAGTGTGAAAACCTAGAATCTGATCATGCTGGTTAGACCAGACGACGAGGTGCTTGTACCTTCCTGCAGGAGTCGTTTTGGAGAATTTATTCGAAATCTAGGTGTCGCCACCATTGGTGGTGCTCTTGCTAATGCGAGTCTTTGTTTGTTTCGGCGGGGTCTTTGTTTTCTTTTTTCTTCTTTTTTTGTTTATCTGGTTGTATGCATCCGTGATGTCTAGACTTGTTCTAAACATTATGCCGCGGGTGTAATTGGTATATCTTGATATCAATATATTCTGTTTATTAAAAAAATTGCCAATTTGTCGAGCGGTGTCAACTGCTAACTTCTGTCGGTTGAGGTGTTTGGACTTCTGGAGCAGAGCTCCCCGGCTATAATCTTCCACGCGGCTCGGTGGATCCACGGGCATGCTTGCAAAGCTGCAACGACGTTTATGTAGGGGGGCAATCTCGCTGTTCATGCGAAGAACCGAATCTGAACCCTTTGTTGTTCGTCCAACATGTTCGCGTCTTTGTATTTAAGCTCAACAGGAGTTTAACTACAAGCCGGGTGAGAGCATGGCCAGCCACCTGCACGTCACCACTCTGGGTGCCGGCCAACCTACCTAGAGAGCTGACTCTCATGAGTCATGACTCATACTTCCCCAACGAGTCAACGAATTGGCATTTCTGTGTGACGGCCACTATGACATGTTGGGAACGGCGCGATATGGGCCGGATTGACAGGCTTTGTATGCAGAAGGAATATACTTATATACCCGGTGTTCCAACTCGGAGTACTCCCGATACTACCGTGGCATTTGCGATTTGCCCTACTTAATTTATCCCTAGTTAGGAGCTTCTGAAATTATGAACATTCGGTAGCATATACTCACCATGTCCACAGATGGGTTTATTTTTAGGTTTTGTTCTAAATCAAATTTTCTTAAGTTTGACTAATTATATAGAAAACAATAGCAATATTTACAACGGCCAAATTTATATCACTAGATGCAATATGAAATTTACATTTCATAATATACTAATTTAATTTTATTAATATTTCTACGGCCTTTGGTAAAGTTGGTCAAACTTATCTAAGTTTGATTTAGGAAAAAAAAATCTGAATGTACACTTATTTGTGGACGAAGGAGTACATCACTATACCACAAAGTTTCAAATCCAAAAGTATAACTCATACTCCCTCCGTACAGTACAGGAAAGAGTGTACTTCAAACACTCTTAAAAAGTCAAAAAAAATTAAACCCGTATTTATTCAAAAAGGCACCAACATTTATGCAACTAAATTAATGTCATTATTTTATGATAAAATATATTTTCTGCATATAGCTATTTAAAATTTCATAAATATCATTATATTTTTGTATAAACATCGATCAAAGTTTGAGATAGTTTTGGATTAGGACTTTAGAGTTAGGTTTTTTTATTTGTAAATACCAGGAGTACTCCATGCCCAAGAGTATATGATACATGTCGCCTTGCATGATATATATTGACCCCAACATTTCTGGAATTTTTGAGTCAGAAAATAGATGCATCTGAGAGATCCCTACACGCCAAGAATTGGATCAAAACAGTGGCGGGGCTAGCTCATGATGGGAACCTCAGCAATATATAAGAGCATCTCCAACGTCGTCCCCGTTATCCTGTTTCGACGCCCCATACTATGTCAGTTTGAGGGCGTTCGGACATAGCATGAGTGCAGGTGCCCTAAACAGACCGATCCTTCTTTATTTTGGCTATTTTTATCCGTTTTTTCATTTTTCTATACTACATGAAACAACTATTGCGTAATTTTTAACACACAAATTAATTAAACAATAATTGCAAATCGGTGCAATATCTTTGCAATGCGAAGCAGTTGTAATACTCCCTCACACCTCAGAATGCTATTATGTCCAGCCAGCCACAAGAAAATCTTAACTTTTAATGGCACTTTTACAAACCATAGTTTTCTTTGTCGCCATTTTATCGGTGTCACTTTCAAGACCATGTACATGGATTTTACCAAAAAAATGTTAGACTTGGCGGAAAGTAGTAGTGGCTCCCGAGCTCCAGTGCTCCTGCTAGGTAAAAAAAATCGAAAACCGTATTTATGTGTTTCAAAAAAATGTGAAAAAAAATCCGGATGTGGCCAATAGTGTATCCCACAAACCTGTAAAATATCAGTTTCAAATCCTAAATATTATGAGCTACAAAAGAATGACAAATCTGATCAAATTTGGTGATTTGAAAATATGCGTACTCAAATCTAAACTTTTGTCATTTTTGTGTAGAACGGTATACAAAGTATTTGAAGTTGATTTTTTGCAGGTTTGTGGAATACACCATTAGCTACGTCTGTGATTTTTTTCACATTTTTTAAGAACTCGCAAATATGATTATCGAATTTTTTAAAACACCAGGATCACTGGTGCCCGGGAGCACAAAATCTCCACTCTAGACTTGGTCAGTTTCCAAACTAAGAAATCATCCTCATCATTTATTGTAACACCTGCACATAGTTCCTAAACCTGTCTCCACATGTCTGCAGTCTCCCCAACAGGACCCTCCTAAATCTAACACTTACCCAACCCTCCTAAAAAACTCTAGCTGAGGGAATTTACTCAAATTGTACATCATAGGGAATTTACTCATAGAAGTATTCTCACCCAACCAATGATCCTCCCAAAACCTGGTCCTAACACCATTCCTTACTTTTTTCCCACAAAAGCTGAGGAAAGCATCCTTAACCTTCATCAACCCTTGCTAGGAGTGAGACTGGGCAGGTCTAAGTTTACACAAAGATAGAAACCCATGCTTTACATATTTACTCCTAACAAATCTTTCCACACACCAGAACTAGTTTCTAGTCTCCACAACCACTTACTTAGCAAACTTTTGTTCATGACCTCCAAATCTAGCACACCCAACCCCCCTCTTGAGGTTGGTAGATTTTATCCCAACTAACTAAATGATATTTTTCTCCCACACCCCCCTCTCTTCTTATCCTTATTGTTCTTGTTCTTGTTCTTGTTCTTCTTCTTGTTGCCAAAGTAAACGTTTTCTAAAGAAATCAAATCTCTTTAAAGGACCTTTAGGAAGCTCAAACAGATACAACATATAGAAGCAAACATTACTAAGACTAGACTTGATCAAAATCAATCTACCCCCATAAGAATTTTGTCTCCCCTTCCACGCATGTGTTTTCTTTTCCATCTTCTCCTATGATTCTTTCCAGTCTATCTATGTTACTAAGCCTAATAGTATTAAGAGGGACACCTATATACTTAAAAGGAACTTCCCCTACCGCACAAGTAAAAATCGAAGCATAGTCTAAACTCCTAATCTTAGCTTTACCAAAACAAAAAAATACTTATATGTAAGTTAATTTTTAACCCCGACATTTGTTCAAACAAGCACAAAATAAATTTCAAATTCCTTGCACTCTCCAAATCATCTTGAAACATAAAATAGTATCGTCCGCATATTGTAACATATACAAACCATCCTCAACTAAATCTTCTACCAAACATTTAATCAAGCCATACAAAGTTAGAGAGTCTACAACATAATTAAAAAGAATAGGTGACATGGGTTCCCCTTGACAACCAAGCGCTCTAATACAACATATTTATAACTTATATACAAATATGGTAAATGTGCCATGTTCTTTGTTAAGTTGATCTTGATATGAGTAGTTAACAGTAAGAACCGGCGTGCTACCCCGACCCTGGTGGGCTGCATGTAGAGGATGGCTCGCAGGAGAACATGCAGGACGCCTTCCGCTGCCATGCTCCCCTAGCCGTTGGCGGGTGCGGGATCTAGGCCAGGAGGGCACAAATTCAACACGACCATAGTCTGTCACCGCGGGTCTATTGACCTTCTGGTGCGAGTCCTCGGAAGCTGGGGCGGCGGTCCTGGTTCGTGCGTCATGCTCTCCGGCGAGCGGCATTGCGATGGTGATGGCTCTATCTTCGATCATGTGGGTGGCGAGGAGCGAGCTGCGGGGGGTCCTGGCGTTGGCGATGCTTCGGCAGTGGCGGCTCCCAGATCACGTCATGAAGGTCTAGTGCGACGGTGACAGGCAGTATGTGGTATCATGGTGTGATGCGAAGGTTTTTCCAGGCGAAAGCTCAACGCTTCAGCGCCAACGGCGGCGATGTCTATGGGCGTCGTTACCCTCTTGGGGGCGCCGTTGTTGTTACCTTCCTCGCATCAGAGCTTTGGGTGAAAACCCTTGACCGTTTTGGTCTCGACGACGATGGCGTTCTGCGTCGTCACCTTCTAGGGGGCTTCGTCGTGGAGCTTCAGTACCTCTCGGTCTCGTCCGCGTGGCATCGGTGGACAAGCTCAGAGCTTATATCGAATCACTCTCGACACTAGCATGGGCGTTCTCGACGACCTCTTATCTTATACACGTGACTCTGTCTTCACTTCTCTCCGTCCGTGTTGTCCGCTAGCAGGATCGTTGCTCCACAGCCCGGAGTGAGAGGGCAGACAACCCTCTCCGGCGACAACTTGGTGGGTTTTGTGTGACCAAGTCCGATGGCTTCACAAGGAGGCGTGGTGGCACCTTTAGTTAGTAGTGCTGAGTGTTTTGTCGGGGTGTGGCTACTCCTGTTTTCTTTTGTTTATTTATGATTTGCTTTGTAAGAGCGTTCTCTCATCACTCTGTATCAGTTTGGCCGTGTCTCGTCTCTTTATTTATAAAGCAGAACGAAGGACTGTTTGGAGAAGGAGGTGGGAACGACCCCTTTGGTATATATTCAGACTCCAGAAAGATTGGTGATGACGATCTTACCTTTGCTATCAATTTGTATAGCAACTTATTCCGGAGAAGAAAAAAAGAAGGTTCGTCCAAGCCTCCAAAAGGTGTTCTAACGACAAAGTTATTAATCTCATCGGATGGAATCTACAGGCAGATTCATTTCATTAAGAGAAAAAGGAAAACAAACAGCGAAAGCAAAAGAAAGTCATATTTGGACTTCGCGTGCCGGTGCCGGACACATCCTGTCGTTCACAAGTAACGCATGACCTACTTGCGCCCACGCGTTGTGTCTTGGTGCCGTAGGACCAAATGTCTCGCCGCGCGTCTTCCACGGCTCCACGCCAGACGGGCGGTTCGTTCCTGACTGTAGAGAGACCTTCTTTCTTGATTCTCGCTGCGGTGCCGCCAGATGCCACATTGGCCGGTCGGCCAGCACAGCCGCTACGATACGCACCAGACTGAGTGCCCCTGTAACCAACCCACGCTCTTATCCGCTGATGATTTATTAAGTATACTCCCCGTTGTTCGCCTGCATTTGTCCCCATGTGAGTGACCGAATTTACAAATGTAGTCTGACCGAGAAAACCCGGGCCTCGTAGCAGCAAAAGGATTGACGGGCCCCCAGTCAGTAAACAACTCTGGGAATTTCCCAACCCCCGGTTTACGAACAAGAATCTCCTTTTGAAAACTAAGAATCTCCCGGAGAATGATTAAAGGGGTCGCACAAATTCTTCTTCACGCACTAACAGTTGTCTATGGCAGAAAATTCCATGAAAGCAATTCGATCTTTCGAAAAAGAGCAGGCCAAGTGGAAACAGGGCTCTAGATATCCTCTAGATATCCAGTGAGGAACCCTTCTCCCTTGCCCATGTTAAGCATATCCATTGGGCCTCTAAGAGCATCTCCACGGGAGTGCCTAAAATAGGTCCGGTGTCCCCTTTGGCAGACTGAAGTCCGGTGGTATGAGTAAGCCGTATTGGTGGAACTGCCGCAACTCGTCGATGCGGCCAGCTCGGTACGGCCCGCTCGAGCTGCCGTTGGTGTCATAGTTCTTCATGGTGGCGAGAGGTTTGGAGGAGGAGGAGGCAGATTAGAGTGGAGGAGATGTGGGTGGCGAGGCGCCCGACCCGACCCCTTTGATACACCGACGAGGGGAAGGCGAGTAGGTGGCGAGGCGCCCGAGGGGGGCGGCGTGTTCATCGATGAGCGGGCTGGCGCGTCGGCGCGTGGACTGGTGGTTAGTCTGGCGGTGCGGTAATGCGCCATGTGGCCGGCCCCTCTCGTCGCTCTGTTGCCTGCTGCATGCTGCGTCGCCTGCCTCCGCCGCTTGGGGAAGTGGCGCCCGCCTGCGCACCGTCCTCCTACACAGTGTTATTAAAGGTGGAGGGATGTAACCGTCGTTTCGTGTCATTAGCATGTGGGTCATGCCTATCAGAGGCGCGGTACGGATGCTGTTCGGCACCGCCGAGCCAACCCCCAAAGTTGGAGGCCCGCTCGGCTGTACTGGCAGGATTTGGGGCGAACCGTCGCTTTGGGGGGTGCCGGTGTGGCTGCAATTCTTTTCCGGGATCCTATGGGGCTTTAGGGGCTCCTTTAGAGGCCCTGGTGAAGATGCTCAGGCCCGTTGGGGTGCCAGACTCCAAAATCGGCCATACCGGCACCCCCCAAATCTCTTGTCCGGCCTAAATCCTGTCCGGCACCGCCGAGCGGGTCTCTGACTTTGAGCGGTGGTGCCGGACAACGTCCGCGTAGCGCCTCTGATAGGCATGGCCCGCATGTCATCGACAAAGAGGCGGTTATTCCCCGGATTAATGACATCGCGTAGGAAGCTGGTATGAACGCGTAAATGGTGTCACTTCCCTAAGCGACGAAGGCAGGCGACACAGCATGTAGGTACCAGCGGCAACAAAGTGACGGATGGGCAGGACATGTGGTGCATTAACGCATCGCCAGGCCAAGCGCCAGTCCACGCGCAGGCCCGCCCATCGGGCAACTCGCCTCGCCACCACTCGCCTTTCCATCATCGGCGTACGAAGGGGCCAGGCCGGGCGCCTCACCACCCACATCTCCTCCAGTCTCCTCCGCCTGCTCCTCCTCAACTGTTCTCGCCACCATGAACAATTACGAGGCCGACGACAGCTCGAGTGTCCCATACTGGGGTGGCGGCAGCCTCATGGTCGACGAGGCGAGGCAGTTCCACCGGTACGCTATGTCGGTGCCACCGGATTTCCGCCTGTCCAAGGGATGGGTGATCAGCGCGGGCGACCTCATCGTGCCGCCACTGCTCGCATCGGAGGAGTCATTCCGACTCGCGGTCCTCGTGCAGCGGGACCAGATGACGGAGACGGAGCGGAACCGTCTTGAGAGCGATGTCGACAATTGGGGTGCCTGGGAGAACCGGTTCATACACGAGCGCGATACCACGATCGATACCTTCGACGACAGGTTCCGGCTAACGTCGGCGGACGCCACTACTAGTGGGGGACCACCGCCACTCGGTGGTCATCGCCATCGAGGCCGCCCGCCGTCACGCCTTCACGGTGAACGCGACCCCGCTTAGGCTTATGCTAGTGGCCGTGTTGCCTCCGCCACCTATGTGGCAGCGTCGCGGCGGCTGCTTCACCGGTGTGCTCACGGGGGCGGAAGCAGATGAGGAGGACGGGGCAGTAGAGGCGGCGGGTGGGGATCCGTGATGTCCAGCATCGTCGGTCGCCACCACGTGGTCGTCTCCACCTACGCAGTCGTCAGGATACGTCGGCGCGGGTGGTGGTGAACGAGGAGCCAGAGATTTCGACAGGCCTCGTCGTGCCGCCGCCGCTCCGGGACGAGGTGCACGACGGCGAGTTCCCCAGCATGAGCTGGATGTTCGTGGAGTCGGCGACGAAGATCGAGAAGGAGTGCCCCGGGCACCTGGAGACCATCACGACATGGACGTAGATGGCCTCGGCCTCCACCTCCTGTGCGCGTCAGGACGACGCCTCCCCCTATTGTGCCGGCTCCTTCTCCACCCTCGTCATTCTCGACGGCGACAACGACAGCAACCATAGCTTCCACTAGTCCGAGTCCGACTAGGGATAGGTTTAGTTTAGATTAATTTTCATTTAAATCTTGTAAAATATAATGAAATTTGAATTTTAAAAATGAACCTTTTCATGTTTTGGCCTTTTTTTTATTTTTGTGTTTGGGTTGACGGTATGGGAGGGAAAAAAACCGCCGATACGTGTCTAACACCTATATCTGACAAAACTTGAGGATGACAGACACAATTTAGGCAGGTCGGATGGAATCTCCCGGCAGGTCGAACAAAAATTTCACTCAGCAACAAGTCAAGGAAGTGACCACTGACCAAACTCCAGGCCGCATGACGGAGCACACGCAAATATTCTGGTTCTAGCTAGCTATGGCTAAAAAAACGAAAATATATCCATATCCTCAAAGAAAACGAAGCAAATTACACGCGATTTTTTTTTACAGTCACAATGTTCCCGTGGCGGCTGTTGATGTCGACTGTGGACGTCATCATGGCCGCGCCGCCGCCGGCGAGGCCGCCCCCTTTCTGCTCGACTCGGCGTCCTCCCTGCCCCTCCTCGTGGACCCGTCCCACCCCTTCCGCACCGACCCGTCGCCTCCCCCTCGGGCCCACGACATCGTCCTGGCCAGGAAAACCTGCCACCGCCGCCCGCCGTGGCTGCTGCCGCCGCCGCCGCCGCCCGCGTTGCCGAAGCTGCCTCCGAGTCCGACCCCCGCGCGCCGTCCTCCGCGCGAGCTCCCCTCGGGGCTCATGCCGGAGAAGTCGATCAGGCTCGTGGCGTGGCGCAGGCGGCGCGCCCTGAGCACCTGCTCCCGCACGTGCTGCGGCAGCCGCAGCGTGAACCTCTCGTGGTCGCTCCGCTCGGCGGCGGCGGCCGACGCCGCGAAGAGCGAGTGCCCCGTCGAGTTGGATCTCGGCAGCCTCGCGGCCCGCCGCTCGCTGCGCAGCCTCTCCAGCTCGATCGCCTCCTCTTTCCTGTCATCCTCGTCGCTCTCCTCCTCCTCTTCCCGCGCCGGCGGTGGTACCGCTATCGCCACGGCGTGCGGCGGCGAGGGCGAAGGCGAAGGCTGACGCGGTGGCGCCGTATGCTGCGGCGACTGGGGAGCCGCCTCGGCCGGCGGCGGCGGCGGTTTCTCGAGGTTGGCGCGGCAGAGCGGGCACGTGATCCGCGACTCGAGCCAGGGGTCGATGCAGTCCGGGTGGAAGGCGTGGGAGCAGTGCGGCAGCAGGCGGAGGTCGTCGCCCTCCTCAAACGCCGTCAGGCACACGGCGCACTCCAGCACGCCCCTCCCGATCTTGTGCTCCCTGATCTCCCTGTAGGACATGATCGGGAACGTGGCCACCACCGCCGGGTCCAGCCCGCGCTTCCCCCTCCTGGACGGCCCTCCTCCCGCCGCGGCGTTGCGGCCCTGCGGCGCGCCGCCGTCGCCGGCGAGGCGGCACTGGTTGATGTAGGCGCAGAAGAAGAGCAGGAAGAAGAAGACGCTGATGGCCACGGTGATGACCGTCGACATGGTGCGCCCGAACGGCGTCGGCTTCGGCGGCGGCGGGGCCTGCCAGCGCGGCTGCACCGCCGGCGGCGTCGGCAGGGACTGCGCGCGGACGACGTCCACGCCGGCGCCGAGGAGGCAGAGAAGGGCGAGGAGGAGGAGCGCGCGCCCCCCATCATCGAAACAACAGAGAATTGCCTTGTGAAACTGGCAGGTAGTCAGGCGCCGGTCTACTTCAATGGGATTCCGTTCACGCGACAAAGAGAGGGAGAGCCGGTGGCGTCCGTCTTGTGGTGTGCTCCACTGCTACATTCCGGCGGCGCCCACATTTCGCACATTCCTTTTTCTTTCTACTAGGGTGAAATTCCTAGTACAAGACAATTTTCCTAGTTGATCTTTGTTGACTAATTTTAGCTAGACACCGCTCAAAAAAAAAAAAAATCGCGAGACACTAAGGGCATGTACATTGGGAGACGCTTATGTAGGCGCTAAACTGAAAAAAAATAAACCCCACGAAATTCATTATCACCTAAGTGCCGTAGGCCACAATGGTGGGCGCTTATTCGGTCGCTACTCAGATTGAAGAAAGAAAGAAAAAGGATGCTAGCGTCTTGACTTCCCCAACGCCAGACGCTTCAGATGGCCGCTTGCGCGTTCTCGCACGGCCGCCGAACACAGCGAGCTCGCTGCTCACTCCCCTCTCTCCCCGTGACTGGTCTCCTCCTATCGCGGTGCCCAAATCCATCGACCACCGGTGGCCGGCTTCCTTCGTCTCCAGTCGGATGACCGTGCTGTCCATCCGGCCGCGCCCGCGCAGCTCGCTCCCCACCCGCATCTGCACCTACAGCTTGGAGCTGGTCTCTCCGCTGGAAATCCGAGCTCCCGCGACGGGCACCAGAGAGCCCAAGGTCTCGGATGCGACATCCACGGCCGCCGTTGCCGGCGGAACGGGGAAGGCCGAGGACGATGCGATTCGGCTCGACGGCTCAGTAGGCGATGTCCTTGCTCGTTTCCTTGTGCCAGATTACAAGGGGAGAAAGAGGTCGTCTCCGCCACGAATCCACGAACAGACGAATTCCCATCAGCTCCGCGAGCCATTCTTGTCAGACTACCGAGTCTCAATTTTTTCTTTCTCCATGGCGCCTGGCCTAGCGCTTGTCGCTAGTCAATCTGGAGCATGCGGGAAAATAGCGGCATCGCGCCCGACGCCTATTCTGGCGTCGACGCAAACTAAAATCCCAGCCTGGGAGGGGAATCGGGCCTAACTGCTGAGAATTTCATCCTGGCGTCGGTCATAGCGCCCCTCGTTGTACGTGCCCTAAATGCGATACTATCCGATGCTAGTACGGGTAGGCGAGTAGTACTAAATTACTAATTGTACACGACCGTTATGCGATGCGGGGGAGGCGAGTACTAATAAGTTTTGGAAAGCTGTGGAAATGGCTAATTGTGCCTAATGACACCATGGACAACAGGCCGAGAAATCCTTAAACAAGCTGATCTGGATCGTGACAGGTTTTTTATATGNGTGGCCGTGTTGCCTCCGCCACCTATGTGGCAGCGTCGCGGCGGCTGCTTCACCGGTGTGCTCACGGGGGAGGAAGCAGATGAGGAGGACGGGGCAAGTAGAGGGCGGCGGGTGGGGATCCGTGATGTCCAGCATCGTCGGTCGCCACCACGTGGTCGTCTCCACCTACGCAGCCGTCAGGATACGTCGGCGCGGGTGGTGGTGAACGAGGAGCCAGAGATTTCGACAGGCCTCGTCGTGCCGCCGCCGCTCCGGGACGAGGTGCACGACGGCGAGTTCCCCAGCATGAGCTGGATGTTCGTGGAGTCGGCGACGAAGATCGAGAAGGAGTGCCCCGGGCACCTGGAGACCATCACGACATGGACGTAGATGGCCTCGGCCCTCCACCTCCTGTGCGCGTCAGGACGACGCCTCCCCCTATTGTGCCGGCTCCTTCTCCACCCTCGTCATTCTCGACGGCGACAACGACAGCAACCATAGCTTCCACTAGTCCGAGTCCGACTAGGGATAGGTTTAGTTTAGATTAATTTTCATTTAAATCTTGTAAAATATAATGAAATTTGAATTTTAAAAATGAACCTTTTCATGTTTTGGCCTTTTTTTATTTTTTGTGTTTGGGTTGACGGTTATGGGAGGGAAAAAAACCGCCGATACGTGTCTAACACCTATATCTGACAAAACTTGAGGATGACAGACACAATTTAGGCAGGTCGGATGGAATCTCCCGGCAGGTCGAACAAAAATTTCACTCAGCAACAAGTCAAGGAAGTGACCACTGACCAAACTCCAGGCCGCATGACGGAGCACACGCAAATATTCTGGTTCTAGCTAGCTATGGCTAAAAAAACGAAAATATATCCATATCCTCAAGAAAACGAAGCAAATTACACGCGATTTTTTTTACAGTCACAATGTTCCCGTGGCGGCTGTTGATGTCGACTGTGGACGTCATCATGGCCGCGCCGCCGCCGGCGAGGCCGCCCCCTTTCTGCTCGACTCGGCGTCCTCCCTGCCCCTCCTCGTGGACCCGTCCCACCCTTCCGCACCGACCCGTCGCTCCCCCTCGGGCCCACGACATCGTCCTGGCCAGGAAAACCTGCCACCGCCGCCCGCCGTGGCTGCTGCCGCCGCCGCCGCCGCCGCCCGCGTTGCCGAAGCTGCCTCCGAGTCCAACCCCCGCGCGCCGTCCTCCGCGCGAGCTCCCCTCGGGGCTCATGCCGGAGAAGTCGATCAGGCTCGTGGCGTGGCGCAGGCGGCGCGCCCTGAGCACCTGCTCCCGCACGTGCTGCGGCAGCCGCAGCGTGAACCTCTCGTGGTCGCTCCGCTCGGCGGCGGCGGCCGACGCCGCGAAGAGCGAGTGCCCCGTCGAGTTGGATCTCGGCAGCCTCGCGGCCCGCCGCTCGCTGCGCAGCCTCTCCAGCTCGATCGCCTCCTCCTTCCTGTCATCCTCGTCGCTCTCCTCCTCCTCCTCTTCCTGCGCCGGCGGTGGTACCGCTATCGCCACGGCGTGCGGCGGCGAGGGCGAAGGCGAAGGGTGACGCGATGGCGCCGTATGCTGCGGCGACTGGGAGCCGCCTCGGCCGGCGGCGGCGGCGGTTTCTCGAGGTTGGCCGCGGCAGAGCGGGCACGTGATCCGCGACTCGAGCCAGGGGTCGATGCAGTCCGGTGGAAGGCGTGGGAGCAGTGCGGCAGCAGGCGGAGGTCGTCGCCCTCCTCAAACGCCGTCAGGCACACGGCGCACTCCAGCACGCCCCTCCCGATCTTGTGCTCCCTGATCTCCCTGTAGGACACGATCGGGAAGGTTGCCACCACCGCCGGGTCCAGCCCGCGCTTCCCCCTCCTGGACGGCCCTCCTCCCGCCGCGGCGTTGCGGCCCTGCGGCGCGCCGCCGTCGCCGGCGAGGCGGCAATGGTTGATGTAGGCGCAGAAGAAGAGCAGGAAGAAGAAGACGCTGATGGCCACGGTGATGACCGTCGACATGGTGCGCCCGAACGGCGTCGGCTTCGGCGGCGGCCGGCGCCTGCCAGCGCGGCTGCACTACCGGCGGCGCCGGCAGGGACTGCGCGCCGACGACGGCCACGCCGGCGCCGAGGAGGCAGAGAAGGGCGAGGAGGAGCGCGCGCGCCCCCATCATCGAAACAACAGAATTGCCTGACGAAACTAAACTAGTTAGCAGATAGTCAGTGCGGCGCCGGTCTACTTCAATGGGATTCCGCTCGCGCGAGACAAACGAGGGAGAGAGCCGGTGGCGTCTTGTGGTGTGCTCCGCTGCTACGTTGCGGCGGCGCCCACATTTCGCACCTGCCTTTTCTTTCTCCTAGGGTAAAATTTCCTCTCTTTTTTGACAATTAGGGTAAAATTTCCGAGGAGACTAATTTCCTACTAGTTGATCTTTGTTGACTAATTTTAGCGAGACAGTAAATGCGATGTGCTATGCAGGGGACGCGGGTACTAATTGTACACGACCGTTATGCGATGCTGTTTAGGCGAGTACTTTCATTTTTTTTAGGGAAATAGGAGTATATCACTGTTTTGGAAAGCTGTGGACGTGGCTAATAATAGTGGCCAGTGACGCCACGGACGACAGGCCGAGAAATCCTTAAACAAGCTCATCTGGATCGTGACAGGTATTTTTATACGAACAACAATCATGCGAGGGCATAAGAACAATATGGTGAAGTGTGCATAAGAACAACAGGGTGAAATGTACTGTGATCAGCTGGTGTCTCCCCTACCAGCGTGGAGCAGTTGTACATGGAGAGGTACAGTAATCATGTGTCGCGCTACAGGTTATGGCACCGCGCCTCCAGATGCAACCAGCAGCCAACTCCACCTCTAGAAGCACTCACTCATGCTACACCTGGAAATATGCTCAGATATATTCGCCACAATTAAGCGTGAAATTGCGCTGGAGTCCATTATTATTGATTCATACCCTATGTCCCTTAGGGTAGAGAATGGCCACTTAGGAGCACTCGCTTGCCCTGCTTGTCAGTATACAACTCTTCTGCAACATCAGTTCCCTAAAGCTATCTGCCGCCCCGGTAAAACCCGCACCCAGGAAAGCGTCGTACAGCCTGTTGCAGGCTGAGATGTCGAACTCCGGAGCCTTGGATCGCTGCCACTGGTCGACGACCTCCGCGGCATCCTTCAGCTGCCCGCACATCAGATAGGAGGAGAGCACGCAGATGTAGTTCCGACTCGTCATCCTCTGCGAAGTCATCTGCATCGATTTCCATATCTCCTTCACCCTGTCCAGTTTGCCGAGACCCGCGTGTAAGATGACGAGGAAATCATAGGTTATCCACTCCCTTTGGCTAATCTTCACCTCGGCTTCGACCAGCGAATATCCGGAGCTAACAAGCTGAGTGGCATCGACATAGATACTGGCTAGGTTTCGGTACAGTGTCCATCCTTCATTGGAGTTTGGATCTTTCGACATCTCGTCAAGAATTCCTTTGAAGACCTCGAGATCCATGGACGCGGCAGATGCGCTGACACGGAGGTTGTATGTGAAGAGGTCCGGAGAAACATTCTGCTTCTTCAGTTCTTCAGCAACTATTGGAACTTTATCAAGTTCGCCAACAGAAATATACAAGGTCATCATCTCATTGTAAACCAGGACGTCAATAGGGAGGTTGGCATCCTTCATTCTCTCAAACAGCCTCTCAGCTTTGTCTGTCATCTTTGATCGAGCGTAGGAATGGAGGAGTGCGGTATATGCTTCCAGCGATTTGGCTACAGGAGGAAGCTTCTCAAAAAAGTCTTCGGCTGCATTAGCACCAAAAACTTTGGTAATCAAGTCAATGCGTACACCGTAGTCGTTCTCAGATAGATCCGACTCGTGATGTGTCTTCATCCACTCCGCTACCTGCAAAATTCAAAGTTCACAACTAATGATCTCGGCTTCTTCCATTTTTTTCTTACAGGAGAAACATAGCTGCATTGGTTGAACTGTTTGATCACGTTTGTAAGCATTTTACTGGTATCAGAATAAGCAATAAGAAGAAACTGCTGTAAGAATATATGCTTTGAGCATCAGAAGGTGAAGGTTTGATGCCTAGCGCTTTCCATGGCCAAACGTTATTGTTCTCATATAATCTAACATCTCAAGAGCAGATATCTCCCCGACACATTAGCTTTTATAGATAATAAAGTTGAAGTGGTTCATCATGTAGCATGACACAACATAGTGGTACATGGCTAAACGTTATTGTTTTCATATAATCTAACATCTCAAGAGCAGATATCTCCCCGACACATTAGCGTTTATAGATAATAAACTGCTGTAGCTTTAAATCACTCTGCAATAAAACAGAACAGCATAAAGTACATGAGATACTAGATGTTTAACTGACAAAAACTAGCTTCTGATATGGAGTATCAGAAGCTAGTTTTTTATGTTCACAGCAGTTTACTAGATGTTTAACTGACAAAAACTGTCTTCATCCACTCCGCTACCTACAAAATTTAATGTTCACAGCAAATGATATTGGCTTCTTGCATTTTTGTTCTTACAGGAGAAATATAGCAGCAATGGTTGAGCTGTTTGATCACGTTTCTAAGCATTTTACTGGTATCAGAATAAGCAATAAGAAGAAACTGATGTAACATTAGCTTTTATAGATGGCCAAACTTTATTGTTCATATATAATCTAACATCTCAAGAGCAGAAATCTCCCTGACACATTAGCTTTTATAGATAATAAAGTTGAAGTGGTTCATCATGTAGTACGACACAACATAGTGGATTAAGTCACTCTGCAATAAAACAGCACAGCATAAAGTATACGAGATACTAGGTGTTTAACAGACAAAAACTAGCTTCTGATACTCCTAAGGCACTGAATTGCAGGCCGCATCTTCTTGTGACCCAATACTATATGACCTTCTCTACAGACTACAACCTTTCCAATCATTCTAATTGCATGAAAAGAACTCTAAAGCACATAAATGATAGATATCATTGGAATGCTCAGCTCCATAACTTGCACTGGCACTTTCTTATAGAGTAAAAATACCCAAACTATGGAAGCATCACTTACTGTGAAAATTGAAGAAATTAACCCCACAGCACAACTCAGTTTAAAAGCCCCACATCCTTTTTATCGATACAGAGCAATCGGGCATTCTAAAAGGCAATGAACAGGCTACATATCGATTTCTGCTACATAAATCTACATCGGCAACATTTCATGACCATTTCCAAACTAATTAGGATCAGATCGTATCACGGTACCGCATGGACGAGAATTTCGCGCGAACCCCTCTATAAGTGGGCAGAGCAATCAGAAGAGAGCAGGGATCTGGGAGTGCGCGAACCTCGAGCGCGTGCTTGTAGCGGCGGGCGCGGCTGAGATCGCGGGCGATGTGGCGGAGCTCCGGTGCGGGGGCGGCGCGGCCCTCGCCGGCCCACTTCTCGAGCGCCTCCGTCGCGCTGCGCTTCGCCAGCCGGAGACAAAAGACGCGGCTCCTCAGGTCGTCCTCCTCGCCTACGACCATCACTGCTCCTCCCTTGTCGTCAACACCAGCCGCGATGCCCGGGGTCTCAGCGGCGGGGAACGGTGTTTCCGCTGTAGAGGCGGCGGAGGAGGATAGTGGGCTAGTAGGGCTTGCGCCGATGGAGCGGGCAAGAGCCAGGGACCGCGAGGCACGAGCGGCTCGGAGGAGTATCGCCGCCATCTCGTCTGGTCTGCCGCGGCCTTCCGCACGAGCGAACTGCGTTACCGTAGACCGTAGTGGTAGCAGTGATTGCAGTAGATTGCAGTCACAGAGAGACAGAGAGTTTTTCTCGTCACATCCCTTTTAGCAGCAAACTGACTTTACTAAGAGCATCTTCAGCAGATGATTTCAAATTGGGCATCAGTTTTTTCTGTTGGTTTTAAGATTTTTTTTTTTGGGTTTTAGGTACTAAGAGCATCTTCACCTGGCCTTTAAAGAAGACCCTAAAGACCCGTGAGGTGTCGGACACGAAAATCGCCCACACCGGCACCATCCAAAGTTCGCGTCCGGTCCAAATCCTGTCAGGCACTATCGAGCGGACCTCCAACTTTGGGGGCCGGCTCGGCGGCGCCGGACAGCGTCCACACCGCTCCTCTGACACAAAGGACCAGGACCCGCCTTTCATCGACCCAGAGCGTTTTCTTATCTGTACTAATGACGTCATGCAGGAGGCCGGTATGCTCGCGTTAAATGACATCACTTCCCCAAGCGGCGCAACATCGAAGTAGACGACGCGTCGATTCAGTGGCAGGTCAAAGCAGTGCGACGGTCTACAAGGTGGACATCGCATTGAAGTGTCGCCTCGACGCAACGCCGCAGAGGTCACGCGGCAGTCATGCATGTCGTTGGCGCACTCTCAGTCCCGCTCCATCGGCCGGCTTTAAAATGTCAACCCCGTCCCTCCCGTCTCTCACACACTCCAATGCCCCTATCCCCTTCCTCTCACATGGATCATCCATGTCTCTGACCGCCGCAGTGCCGGTGTCCGCCCGACGGCGGAGGACTACGAGCGACACCGCCGCCTTGACACGGCGTCCGTGGCACGCTGCGAGCGCCGCAACCAGACACGGCGCATTCTGAGGCTCTGGCGGGAGGCGGTCTGGGCTATAGCGCCGCCACCTCCACCGCCCCGGTCCAACGCACCCGACGGTCGTTGTATGAGGACGGTCAAGGAGGCAGAGGAGCCACCTCTTCCGCCACCAAGCTGCGCCGGTCATTGATATTGATTCCGGCTAGAATTAGGGACTTCAAGATTCGGGCGGGTCAAGGAAAGCGTTCTCCACAGCCTACGGTCGGTGAGCTTGTCGCTGGCCTCCTTGACTAGCAATATATGCTTCTTTGAGGAGTAGCTTGAGCAATGCATGTTGGGGGGCGGACGGCCGGTGAGCTTATCGCCGCCCTCTTCCACCATCGACATATGTATGAAGTAGCTCGAGTAGTGTATTGGGAAAGGCTCTGAATTCTAGACGTACTCCGTTGGCCGTTGTGCTCCACGGCTGTAATCTTGGAGTATAATTAAAGGGTTTAGGTTTAGGGTTTAGTTTTAGTTTACTTTCTTGTTCTAGTTTACTTGCTTGTTATTTTATTTACTGTTTTATTTTAAGTTTAGTTTTACTAATATGAAGCATTGTGCTTGACAACCATACAGTGAAGTTAGGTGCAGAAGACAAAAAAAATATTTTATAGGTTGTTAGAAGAGGCTGGAAGAAGGTTGCTGCTCAGGTCCCGAGAAATCGATAACATTTAAGGGTGAAATATATACTTAATGGCTAGTTTGGTAATAAAGTTTTATAAAAACATTGTTTTTAAAACTGCAGTATTATCATGCCAAGCAAACCAATACTTCAGTTTTAGAAGTACAGTTTTCTCAAATATTGAAGTATGTAAAACTTCAATATTTACTAATGCCAAACATCTCAAAGTATTTAAAATCATACTCCCTCCGTCCTAAAAAGGATGTCATTTCTTTGTCTAAAGTTGAATGTATCTAGACACTATTTAGTGGTTAGATACATTCAAATTTAGACAAAGAAATGACATCCTTTTTGGGACGGAGCTAAAAACCACAGTTTTCTTGGAATAATTTAAAAATACTTTGCTCCCAAACGGACCCTAATCCTTCTTTCATTGACCGTATCGCGTTAGTAAATTTCACACAACCCGTTTTCACGTTCTTTTTGTTTCTTTGAAAGGCGTTTTCACGTTCTTGCCTTCTTGGTCGTCTGTTTTGGGTGCTCCTTTTTGCCGCCTTTAGCAGCAAAACGATGTTGCGCCGCACACCCTACCCTTGGTTCTTAGCTTTCGTGGGCTCGGCCCATTTCCACTGCTTCGGTGTTTCTTTCCGTCTATTGCGTCCGTTCCACCGTTACCGATCTATTCTTTCCTTTCGTTCGTTCTAGCAGAAACAAAAAACGATTCGTGTGGAACTGTGGGGGACATTGTATGTGCAGCAGCCGTATCTCTGAATGTGTGTGCATCGGCACTTCAAGCTGAAACTGAAGCTATGTATCAAGCTATCCTTCTCTCTGATCATTTGGGCATAGGCCGGGTGATTTTTGCAACTGATTGCATGACAATGAAGCAAGCTTTGGCAAGTGGCGATATGGACCTTGCACTGTTGGGCACTAAGTTTAGGCAAATAAAATTTCTGTTGAACACTTCCTTTATGGAAAACGCTAGAGTGCCCCCGGACGATAGCGTCTCGCGCATCCTCCGGTCTCAGCGCTCGACACGCGTCCCTTCACGTGTGAGACAGGATGCGGTGATGAGCCCCACCATGATGCGTACCGGTTTACTTATCTCTCCCAAATCTCTCTCATCCACACGTTACCTTCTCCCTTTTCCTTTCTTCTTTCTCTCACGGTGAGCTACCAAAAACCTGCACCGCCATGGCCATGGCAAGCGAGGAAAGGCCTCTGTGCTACCGGCGGTCGGCGAAGGTGCTGCCAAGGAACAACGTCGGAGCTGCAAAGGGCGTGCAGCGGGGCTGCGACCGGAGAACGGCGGAGCTGCAGGGGGTGTGCGGCTGGGCTACGACTAGCGGACGACGGTGCTGCGACCGGCGGCCGATGGAACTACAAAGGGAGTGCGGCGGTGCTGCTAAGAGCTACAAAGGAGAGGCCACGGTGGTAGTAGTCACGGTCAGCGAAGGTTCTGCTACAAAGGTGGAGAGTTCTGCTACCAAGGTTAGTCGCCGCAGCTACAATGGTGGAGTGGTTCTGCTACAAAGGTGGTGCGGTTCTGCTACCTAGCTTGGTCGCCGCAGCTAGAGGCTTTGCTACCGAGGTTTGTTTTTCGGCTGCTGCTGCAAGCACATCGCCGAACCTCCGTTGCTCTAAACACATGCCGCTGGTTCTACAAACGCCGGCCGCCGGCGCCGCTACTACAAAATCCAGTCGCTAGTGCTACATGGTACGCTGCAGCTAACTGATGGCTACAAATGCCAGCAATGGCTGCTACAAATGTCGGCCGCTACTGCTACAAAGGCATGTTGCCGATGCTACAAGGACATGTTGATGGTGACTGCTCCAAGCAGCCATGGCGGAAGCTGTGACCAACGACGGCAGTAGTTCTGACTGAAAACCGTGGTGCTACAACCGGCAATGGCGTCGCTGGGAAGGTGGGGATGGTGCTGCTGTGAGGAGCGGTGCTAGCAACCCGAACTACTCTGCTACACAATCTCCTCGTGCGCGGAGGGGGGTGAGAAGTGCTGCTGGGCGAGCGCCGCCACCGCGTCGTTGCTCCGTCCGTCGGGGGACTCGTGCTCGTCGGCGCTGCTGGGCCAAGCGAGAGCCGCCTGTGGTTAGCGGAGCCATTTTTTTTCTTCTCATTTTCTATAGGGAAGAACGATGTCGAGGGAGAGCGAGATCAAATGGCCACAAATCGCTCCATCCAACGGCAGTCGACCCGGGGGATCGGCGCGCGGGATCCCCCGGGGGACGCCTAGCGCTTCCCTTCCTTTATTGAGGCACTCAGACAGAGATTGTTCACTGAATAACTGTCCACGTTTATGTAATATGCCTGCTCACGCTCTCGCGGCGCTAGGTGCTGGTGCTTCCTATGGGCATCATGTCACCTGGACGACAGAGGTGCCTGACTTTGTAGCCCAGCTCGTAACCGGCGATTTAGCCGTGTCTTAATGGAATATATGTGTTCCCAAAAAAACCGATTCTTCGCGTTCGTTCCGTTCATATGTAATTGAGGCTCTCTCAAAATCTGACGTACTATGTAAAATGAGGCTGATAAAAATCTGATGTACAAGGAATAAAAAAATACTTTTTAATATTTCAACTTAGTGGAGAACACAAAGACATACTTTACAACTTTGTTTCTGCTAATTGGCTACAATACTTTGATGAGCATATTTCTTGTTGAAGTCACATTAACAGGCTTCATTACTGGGCTACAATACTTGGATTTTTGCACTTACAAATTATGCTAGAACATATATTTTGAATTCTTTTTTCAATTAGAACATTGACCTCATTTGAACGGTTTCAAAAAGTGAACAGAATATGGCGGTGAACGTAATTTATTTTTGAACGGTTTTTAAAAGTGAACAGAATATATCGGTAAACGGAAACTATTTTGAACGATTTTAAAAATGAACAAAAAATGGCGGCGAACGGAATTTATTTTTGAACGATTTTTAAAAGTGAACAGAATATGTCGGTGAACGGAAACTATTTTGAACGATTTTAAAAATGAACGAAAAATGTCGATGAACAGAATTTATTTTTGAACGATTTTTAAAAGTGAACAGAATATGTCAGTGAACGGAAACTATTTTGAACGATTTTAAAAATGAACAAAAAATGTCGGTGAACAAAATTATTTTGAAAGATTTTTAAAAGTGAATAGAAAAAGTCCCTAAATGCAAATTATTTTTGAACGATTTTTAAAAACTGAGCAGAATAGTTCTTTGAACTGGAATTTTTTTGAAATATTTTAGAACAATTTTAAAAGTTTACAGGAAAGAGTGAAAGAACAAACGATGCCCGAGATGTCGCCTAGAGGGGGGGTGAATAGGCGATTAACACTTTTTCTAATTAGGGGCTTGATAATTGCGGAATAAAACTATGTGTTTAAATTACCAAGCCAACAACCTAATATGCTAGGGTTACCTATGTGCACCAACAACTTATGCTAAGAAATTAAAGCAACAAGGTGATAGCAAGATATGAACTTCAAGCACGAAGGCTATCACAATGTAAATTGCATAAGTAAAGCTCGGGTATAGAAATAACCGAGGCACGCGGAGACGAGGATGTATTCCCGAGTTCCTCCTTGTTAAGAGAGTACGTCTCGTTGGAGGGGTGTGAGCTCGCCACAAGAGGCCTACTCAAGATGCCACAAAGGCCTCACCCTATTCTCCGATGAACCGCACCCAAAGGTTTGGTTCACCTTCCACTATTGGAATCCTTCGGGGCGGATTCCGGAGCCCTTTACAACTTCTCTTGAGGCACACACCCACAACTCAATTGGGGGCACCCAAACTCGTGCCGAAGCTTCACAACTCAAAGTCTTCGCGGCACCTCCAACCGTTTAGGGTACACAATGCACCCAAGAGGCAACAAGCTCTTGGGAACACGATGCACCCAAGAGTAACAAGCTCTCAACGTCGATCTTCACGTATCACCGTAGGGAGAGAAGCCCGATGCAACAAATGCAAGAGGCAAGAACACACAAAGTGATCAAGTCCTTCACTCTCAAATTCCAACCAAGCAACAAATGCTTTGGGGGGAATAAGAGAGGAAGAACAAAGGGGATGAACACAAAGTAACCCCAAATCTAGATCCACTAGGTTCCCCTCACTTAGAGGAGAATTTGATTGGTGGAATGGTAGATCTTGATCTCCTCTCTTGAATCCCTAAGTTTGGGCAAGAATCATTGGAGGGATTGAGAGGAATCAAGCTCACAAGGTTAGCAACAATGGAGGAGAGAGGAAAACAAGTGAGCAAAAACGAGCAGCCAGCACTTGGGGGAAGAAGGGGGCTATTTATAGCCTCCCCCAAAAACTAGCCGTTATGTGCAGAAAAACTGCATGGCGGTACTACCGCTGGAGCAGCGGTACTACCGCTACAGGTATGTGGACCGGTACCGCGTGTAAACCGACTCCAGTGGTAGCGGTACCTTGTGGGAGGTACCGCTGACCCCAGGTGGTGGTACTACCAGTGTCCTGCCGGTACTACCGCTGGACACTTAGCCGCAAGGGCTAAGCCATCCCAGCGGTAGAACGAGGCAGCAACCGCTGAGGTACCGAACCCCATACCCGTAGCCAAAACTTGCCCAACGGTACCTCTGGCGGTAGCACCAGCGGTACTACCGCTGGAGGTTGTACTGCTGGGCAGCTGCGGCACTGCTCCAGGTTGGAGCGGTACTACCGTCGGACAAAAAAACTGCAGAACAACCGGTACGAGAAAAACATAACTTAATCATCCGGACTCCATTTTCGATGATCTTGGGCTCGTTGGAATCGCAATGAAGAGTTCAACAAGATCATGCAGAGAAACATCATTGTCCATCATTTGAGGAGGAAAACATAAGGAGAGAGTTTGACCTCTCTAAAAAGGACACGCCGGGAAAAACCTCCCTTTTTGAAAACCGGAAATGCCGTATCTTTTGCAATTGAAGTCCGAAAGAGGTAAAACCAATTTTGTTGGAAAGAGGACAACAAAAGCAACCTTTGAAAAAGGCAAACAAGCAATGGAGATTTTGCAACGAGATGGAAGATATAAATCTTCCGCACGAATGAACCGGCAAAATCTCCACTACCGAAAACACAAGAGCAGACGCAAATGCAAACCATTTTCGGTGACCTTGGCTTTGTCATGACAAGCATGACAAGCACCAAGACCACACCACGATAAGATCCAAATAAGAACCAATAAAGATGATTGCATGGATGCAAAGGTTTGAGCTCTCCACGAACGATACGATCACGATACTCGGTCGAGAGCCCCTCTTGATAGTACGGCTATCTATCCTATAATCCGGTCTCTCACTAAACATCATGAGACCGGTAAAATAAAAACCATATCAAGATCATACCTTTACCTTGCGCATTAATCCACTTGAGGTCTCCTCAAGGCGAACCAACTTCTTGATTGCGCCTTGCTTGGTGAAGATTCGCATGACGCTCCCCCATACACCAAGATGGGGAAAGCACTCCTTCGGCATATCTTCACTTGGCCTTTCTCTCGATGACGAACACCTTGGCCTTGATCAACAAATGATCTTCTTCCCTAAACCTTGACTCCAACACATGGAGAACAGGCAAGACCTTGACTCCAACAAATGGAGACAAGCAAGCTAATGGACACCTACAAATATAGCTCAATGCAAATATTAGTCCATAGAGATTGTCATTAATTACCAAAACCATGCATGGGGGCAACCATGCACTTTCAATCTCCCCCATTTTGGTAATTGATGACAATCCCGTTTAAGAGGGTTTATATAATGAATAAAGCATCCTTGCATGACAGACAAGCAAGAATGCAAAGCGCATTAAAGACAAATGTAACAAAAGCATAAAATCCAAATTCCCTTAAACCCTCTAAACTTCTCCCCCATTGGCATCGATTGCCGAAATGGGAAGAAAAATTTAGAGAGCCAGTATAATATGAGTTCCTCCATAAAGGTGTGCATTACTCAAGATATGAGTGAAATCAAATGCACTTATTCATTGACGAATAATTAGAGGAAATCAAACTATATTGAGGATCCAAAGATTGCAAAAAGAAGATGAAACCATTTTAAACATCTCCACAAAGGAGAAAAGCAATCAACAAGATCCAAAGTGAGATTTCTAAATAAAACGGAGAAGCTCCCCAATGTTCATGCACAAATAAGGAGTGCACAAGTATGGAATCCTCACTCCCCCAAAATCATCTAGAACACTCAACAAGTGCAATTGTGCATAATGCAAAAGCAAATCATAGCACCTGCACCAAAGATGTGGTTGAGCCATAAAAAGATACCAATTTTCAAAAATTCAACATAAGATAGGCCCAACCGAGATAAAGAGATCTTTTAAAGAAATATATTCACAAGCTTAGGGATACCAATTGGAAACTAAAACCAATTGAAAATGCCAAAAGCTAGTGAGAGCATTTAGCCAATAAAATTCAACATGCTCACCATGGTAGGCATGAAGTCAAAGATCTTCAAAAATACATGAGTGTGCAAAGATACCAATAAACAATAAGACAAGCACTCATGAGACAAATTTGGAACCACCAAAGAATTATAGATGAAAAACAAGGTGGCTCAAAAGAAATAGGATACCAACTAAAAGATGACCTCTCTCATATGTATAGGTTTCTTATTAGACAAACCATTGAAGATATACATCCGCAAAGAAACATATACATACAAAATGGTCCGGGAAAAAGATAACAAGGTATCCAAAAGGAAGTCATAAATATACAAATGAGATTGTTGCTTAAAAGCATAGCACATAGCTCAAATTTATCTCATTGTACATAAATGGACTTCAAATATATCAAATGCATCACACATATCACTAAGGGAACAAGAGATAGTGGAGATGCTTTGAAATAGGCAACAAGTATCACAAGGAAATAATATCAATTGAAGAAAGGTTTTTGCAAATTCAACACACATATCACAAAGATATATTAAGTGAAGGAAAAAGCCAAAACCACAACAATTGCATATAAGAGCTTTCATGCCAAGAGGCAACCTACACAAGGTTGAATACTAGAAAGGTATGCATGGGATAGATACTTGTTACCGAGATGCATTGAAGATGAAGATGATGAGAGTTGGTTTGTCATTAAAGCTTGACTCCGACAATCACACGGTGAGAACACCTTCCTTATGAATGAGGCAAGCATCCAATGCATCTCCATTGTACCTAAAACACAATTAGAGTACAAAATGGTTCCCAAACTCATTGGTTCCCATAGTAGTTAGATAAACTACAATATATAGGAAACACTCCACGTAAATATGTGCATATAGATATGAAATTGAATTTCATACACATCTTAGCCGATTTAGGATTCGGTGGAGTATCCCCTATATATTGGAACTAAAAGGACTAGCATGCCATATAATATAAATGTTAAAGGATATACATACAAAGTCTTTCAAGATCCAAACGAGATACAATTTGGACAAAAACACCAAGTAAACCAAGAAGAGAGCACACGAGAGTGTGACACTAAAGGTTGTCCAAATTATATCAAACTCCAAATCAACACATGAAGTGTGATATCAATAGGAATCAAATCAAACAACACATGATTGAAAAGACACCAATTGAAAATAAGATACCAATTAAAACAAAAAATATCAACTAGGAGAAAAGATACCAAAAAGAGGGTGATACTTGACCGAAATCAAGTAAAGGAAAATAAGGCAACAAAGGTATCAAGACTCCCACAAAAAATATTAATTGGAACAAATATCTATGGGAAGATATTAAATTCCAATTAATACCTTATCTTCCCATAGATATTTATGCCTTATCTTATATATTTGCATTAGAATACAAAACGCATGCACAAGGGATCATTACTCTCCATATTTTATCTAAAACACTAAGCACTACCGGTTGAAAGATAGGATCCTTGCAAGAGGCTAAGAGGGCAATAAATAGAGCAAGTTAAAGGCAAGTGCCAATGTGAAGATGATCTACAAAATCCACCACAATTACTAGTATCACTTGTAATGAACAAGGAGTATATGGAGAAATTTCTCGGTGGTATAAAGGAATGAAGTACAAGACCAACTCCACCACAAACTAGCAAATGGCAAAAGATAGGAATTAACACCATTTTTAAAGAGGTTTGTTGGTAGTTTCAATTATTCGAACCAACCGGCAAAGCCATGGTTAGAATAAACGGAAACAAATGGTTTCTCACATAATATATGGAAATGCATATTAGAGAAAAACCACACCAAGCAACCTCACACAAACAAGAACCAAAGGGTAACCACAAAGGAAAATTGGAACTTGTTTGAGTAAACATGCCACATAGGAAATGGATAATGTACAATATCAACTCTAAGTGGCAAACCTCAAATGTTCACATTTTTATGGGATTGTAATATGCACATAGCTTATTACTCCCCCATAATGTGATAATTCATTTTATTTTCAAACAAGAGGCAAATAAAACCAACTAGAGAAATTAATGGACATGTAGAATTTGAATTTCTCATGAATATGACATACCACATAGTAGCTAGATAATATTGAAATATCAATACTAGGTGTTGTCCTTCATGTACACACATTTTTAGGTTTGTGAAGTGCACAAAGCATTTCACTCCCCCAAAATGGGATAGTCCATTAATATCTCAAAGAGCCAAATGAAATCCACACAAGATTCAATAAAGCTCAACACACAAATTACACATACACGATACACAACTAACATACACCACCTTGAATAACAAGATAAGTAAGAAAGGAGCATATCACATACAAACACATGCTAGGAACAAAACTAACACATGCAAGGGAGCAAGCAACTTTCAATGAATATATGAATTAAATACAAGTTACCGCAAGGAGAAAGAATTGGATATGAGATAGATATGTGATAATCCAATTGACTTGGCTTGAGAAATAAACCCATGAAGAACCCTTAATTCTTCAAAAATAGCCAAGTCACCAATGTCCTCCACTAAACACCTATTGATCAAGTTGAAGCTTGTTGGTCCCCAACCAAGTTGGGTCCTAAGAGGTTAGTCACAATAGGCTTGGGAACCCAAATGGTGCGTTTCTTGACACCACTTTGAGCTCCCACATACTTGGCAAACACATTGCCACTTCTATCCTTCCCAAGAGAATAAATATCATCAATTATGATAGGGTTGGATGGGTTACCGACAGTGCATGAAGAAGCAAAGTGACCCTTGCCATGGCAAAGGTAGCAACACCGACTCTTCACTTTCTTCTTAATAGGCTCCTCAACTTGAGGAGCGTTGACTTGAGTCTTCTTAGGAGGTGGTCTTTGTTCAACCCGTGGTTGAGCACGAGATTGAACAAGAGGCCGCTTCCCTAGTTGCTTCTCACTAAGAGGCTTCTTCTTCTTCATTGGGCAATCACGAATATGATGCCCTTCTAGCTTGCACTTGAAGCAAATGATGTTGGCCGGATTCTTGATTTGAACTTGGCCCTTCTTCTTCTCAACCTTGGACTTGTTCTTGATGTTGGAGTTGAATCCAAGTCCACTCTTGTCATTTGGGGATTGTTGCACACTCAACATGTTGTCAAGTGCCCTCTTCCCCTCATGACGCTTTTCCAAACATTTCTTCAAAGAAGTGGCTTGGGCCTTGAGCTCTCCTCTCTTCTCTACATGGTTAGTGACAACACAAGTACTAGAGGAGGTAGATGCATCATTGTTAGAGCAACAAGGCAAAGCAAGTAATTCATCACATGATGTACCAACATTTTTAGTGGATGAACTACTAGGACTAGCACATGGCAATATAGCATTTTTAATTAAAGTTGTGCTAATATCCACATGAGGCTCACTTGATGTTACCTTTGTAGTGATTGCCTCATGAGCTAACTTAAGACAAGCATAGGAAGCAAGAAGTTCACCATTAGAGCTAGATAGCTTTTCATGATTTTCTTCCAACTTCCCATAGGATGCTAGAAGATCATCATTAGAGATAGATAGCTTTTTATGACTTGCTTCCAACTCCTCATACTTGCTAGTTAGCAACTCAAGTTGAGCTCTTAGCTCAACATTCTCCTTCAAGGTAGATGCTTCACAAGAAATGGAGTTAGTAGCACAAGCATCATTGACATTAGGGATGGAAGAAGAAATCTTAGCAAGTTCTTCATTTAATTTAGCATTTTCTATTTTCGTGACCTTATATTTAGCAATGGCATGGTCACGTTCTTTAAAGATTTTAGCAATTATTTCGTTATGAGACTCCTCGATAGAATCTAGTTTCTCCTCAAGAGAAGCACGAGTCCCTTGCTCTTCCTCAAGAGCATCTTCTAACGATGCTTTCTCCATAGCATCATCCCTTTCAATCTTACCCTTTTCTTCAAGGCTAGCTTGCAAAGCCTCAATAGTTTCCCCACGCTCAATAAGAGTGCTCATGATTTCAAAGAGGTTAGCTTGGGCACTTTTATTGCTAGGAAGGGCTTTAAGAATCACTAGACCTTTATTTTGAAGCATAGCATTAACCTTTTCCACATCATCTTCTTCATCATTATTATCATCATCATTTTCATCATTATTATTATCATCATTATTATTATCATTGCTAGAAGAAGATTTAGCCATGAGGCAATGATAGGTGGATGAAGAGGAAAGATTAATTTTTGAACTACTTAAGTTCATATCTTGTTGCATAACAAATTTGGTTTCCTCTACATTATTATCAATGCAAAATTTAGAGGGAACACAAACATTTTTATCATGGCAACAAGATAAAGCAAGCATATCATAAAGAGATTCATCGAAGCAAGTTTTAAATGATATGCGAGGACAATCAACACTAGCATGTAAATCATTTATGGTGCTATGTGTGTTTATGTCCAAAGATGAAGCATTGTAATAAGATAGAGATAATTGATCATCAACAACGAGCTCACTATCCAAATTGCAAAGCCTATTACTACTCATCATTACATTGGATTGTCGCTTACCACATTTTGGTGAAGTAGACGAGGACGAGAACTCGTCACGGCCGGAGGTGGAGGGAGAGCAATCATCCTCAATAGAGTTGGACACTCCATATTTATCTTGAAGCTTGGTCCAAAACTCATGAGCATCCCGGAGAGGCATGATTGACTCGAAAACTACAACACTCACAAATTTGCTGTAATATCCCAAAACTTTGGAATGTTAAAAATCACAAGAAATTAAAACTTTTGATAAAGAAAGAAAACTTGTGAGTTGCTTAAAGGGAAAATCTTAAACTCCAAAAGATAAAAGGTATTATAACCTATTAAAAAGTATTTTGAGTTTTCAAATGTTTCAAACAAATTATATATTTCTATTTTAAAGGTTTTGAAGTTAAAGTAATTACTTTGGGAAAATATAAACCCTAAAAGTATTTTTGGACTTATTACCATATGTTTTTGTAAAAAGTTTTCCCAAATTGTTATATTGAAATTTAAAATGATATTGCAAAATATATATTAAAATGATTACTTTTTATATTCTAGTTTTTATTTAAAATAAAAGGGTATTAAAATAAATTTCTAAAACCATATTGAAATTTGGCATAAAGGTGCCAAATATGTCAATATGAATATTTTGAATTTCATTATTTTGTTTCAAATTATAAAAGAAACCAAAATGTTTAATTTATAAGAAGCTTTCCAAAAAGTATGTATTCATATTTTTCTGAAATCTTTGAATTCAAAAGTGAGTTCAAATCAATAAAAACAGAAATAAGATAATAGAAAAGGAAGGAAGAAAGAAAAAAAAAAACTAACTGGGCCGAAGCCCAGCAACCCCCACCAGCCCGACCGAACCGAGCATCGGCTCGTGTTCGTCTTCCATCTCCAGCTCGTACAGCTCGTACAGGAACCTGTACGTTACATCAATCTGTGCCACTCACCTCTTCCCCTCCTCTTCTAGAGCATTCTATGCCTCGAATTGATTTTCCACCAACATGGAAATTACTCCCAACTCAACAAGGATCTCATTCAGGGAAATTATTTCCCACTCCCTTGTCTTAAACATCCAGTTCGACATGGTGCACCGAATGCCATGCGTTGGCATGCTCTCCCGATCTCCCTCCTCAACCCCTACAAAGGAGAACCAAGCGCGTCACTTTGCGCCTCTTACCCTCCTCCACCACTTACCTGAACAAATTTTCTCGAAAGGAGCCCTGTAAAGCCCGTGCCAACCAACGCCAATTTCAGCCCCAAACCGAGTTCATCGCCAGATCTTGTCGTCCATGGTGAGGCTCTCGCCAATTCCTCACACAAGAAGACTCCAATCATCGAGGCAAACCTCCAGGACATGGTGATGCATCATTCCAATACACTTGGTTGCACCGCCACGAAGCCCGAGCAACATCGCCGGCACGGCCAAGATCACGACGAGGTGAGCTCTCCCCGACCCCGTCAACGATGTCCATCATGACCTCCGTGTCCTCCCACACTTCTATTAATTTTTCATAATTTTTTCCGCAGCACAACCATGGAGAACGAGGTCAACCGATCTCACCGGTGACCGACATCGCCGCAGTTCTTCTCCTCTTCCGCCGAGGCTAATAACCTCTTGAGCCCGAGACCTTGTCGTGTCTCCTTCCCGTATTCACGCGAACCTCCTGGACACGACTCCGCGCCTCGAGAGACACCGAGAAGACGAACGCAACATCGACCACTTCGTTTACCCCGCATCACGTTGACACTGTTCTCCTCGACACCGACAATTTTCATTTCTTTCGGTGAGCCTCCCATACATGTTCTAATCTTACCTATATCTTATTCCCAATATATTAGATCAGACCAGCCTATTATGCCCAAACATAATAATTTTGGCCATACAATTTTTCCCAAGTGTCAAAACCTTTTTATTTTCGGTGTTGTCTTTGGACAGATTTTGGTCAACGTTAGAAATTCCATATCAAATCAACCGTAACTCCGTTTTCGATGTTTTTGTAGTCTATGGTTTGGTATGAATGTGTAGAATACAGTAGTATAAGAAAAACGTGTATTTTAGTCGTGCACTAACTTGTTATTTGCAGAATGGTTATTAACTTGTTTAGGCTATAAAATGAGTTTTACAAATCCTTTTTGAGTGAATCAAATTGCTAAAATCTTGTTTAGATGTCCTCTGTCCAGTAGCAATTTTTACCAAAATTTATAAAATGTTTTTATGTAGAAACTTTAGAATTTGTGTTTTTACCTTTATTTGAGTGTTTTGGAATTATTCCTATTAAGTAAACTATTAAAAATTGTTTTGTGGCATCATGCATATGATACATAACAGAAAACTAACTAGATGTATTATTGTTAATATTTTTGTGTGTTAGATTGCATTTCATGCATTCATATATGTTTGTATTGCCATATTTGTGATTGTTGTATTGTTGTTTATTGTTGTTTGCTTATATTATTTAGATTGAACGGAGTGCTCCGAGTTACGTTGAAAAGAGAGTGTGAGAAACGACAAGTTTTTCAAAGGCAAGTGATGCTCCTGCATAAATTACCTATTATTTCTCCTATATGCATTTTAGTGTTTTATTTTAGTAAAGCATGATAGGTGTTATTAGTATTGCTATGCTAGACCTGTTTAGTATTAATCCAAATATTCCTAAGTGTCTAGCACCTATATGATAACTTAGTAGAAGTATTGAAATGCTATGCTATGTGTTTTGTTATGAAAAGCTAATTTCTACTAAGTTAAACAACTACCTAGGTGGCAATTGATTTTTGCTCTATTGGTGGTACAAAGTTGAGTGGCTGCTCAGGGCCATTTCCATGGTTATACCTGAGTATGTGCACTTGTGAACGGCCGCCCAGGAACAAAGAGATTTAAGTCGCTCCAAGTTTAGATTGCTTCCAGTGCAGCCACTTGGTACTATGGCTCTGCCTTGACTAAGTAAGTTCTAGGAACCTGATTCCGGCAGTTCTCAGCGGATGAATGTCTTGTATGGGTCTGCCTGACGAACAGGGGACTGGTTCCCAAAGGTCTCGTCTTCATCTTCACCTTTCCTTTTCACTTCAAGAAGGTCAAGGACAGAATGGGTTGATGAAGTCTTGTGGTGAAATTGCACAACCTCTCGAGAGTGTCAAACTATGATCATAGCCGTGTCCCCGGTTACAGACATTTCTGAGCAGCTGAACAAGGATGTCAACTGAAGATCTCAACATTCCAATTTCTCTAAGTTAAAACTTGATGGGTCAACAAGAGTAGTTGAGACGGTGGTTTTCATGCCATGAAAGTCTCGTATAGTTGAAAAGAAGTTTTACAAAGAGTTAGGAAAAAGTTGGCTTTCTGCAAAATAGCCTTCAACTCCACCAGCCAAATATGCATATAGATATTAGGAGTCTGCCCTTATGAGTCCACAAGTATCACTTGCCAGATCCATTCTAATGGTTCTGACCAATTTTTGGCTGTAACCTACGCGTTGCAGGTTGTTCTGCCGAAGAGTAAGGAACGTTAGAGGTTTCGAGTCTGCAACCAACATGTCTGCCTGTGGCACATGAAGATGATGAGGCTCCATGCTATTTATGTTTTCCGCTGCTGAACTTTGTAAATGCTAGCCTTTGGCTATGCAACTTGTAATGTTTATTCTTCTGGATCATCGATGTAATAGATATTTGACGCAATTGCATGATATTACATCTTGAACTGTGGTGCTAGCTATTCGATCCAGGGACTAGCAATAACACAGGGATCTTGGCCAATTTTAAAAAGGCAAGGTCGCTACAGATGGTATCAGAGCACTGTGTTGCCTGTAGGTTCGAAACCCTAGGATTGGATTAGAAATAAGAAAGACCATAGGCATAAAGTTATTTTTCTATTCATCCAAAAAGTTTTTCCTAATCTCCTTCTTGTAACCTTCTCACCTAATTTCTTTCTAAATTATCTTATCTTATTTATAGATGACCATAACTCAGAAATGTTTCCAAAGGCGTTGAAGATCAACATGACAATTATGAGAAGCCATCAAGTGCCTTGATCGAAGACTTCAAATTTTGTCTTCACAACATCCAAAAGTACCTCGATGAACTCAAAGAAATAGAAGAGAATCTTGAAGCACTGAAGGAAGGGATAGACTAGACCACTATTTTACCCGAATAACGTTATCGTAATGTTGTATTGACTTACCAAATTGTGGTATGGCAGTACTTTCGTGTCTATTTTGAAAAACCTTTGTTGTGTTTAATTGTTAACCAAACTATAATTTCGAAAATTAAGTAGGAGAAGTTGTTTTTATCTCTATTGGTTCTTTTATTGTTGTTTGATGCTTGCTAGATGTTGTTTGTAAGATGAATTGTCTTGATCTGTTGTGTATGTATGGGTAGGAATACTTCTCTTAGATCTTTCTATCTCCACTCATCCATGCTAAACCCAACCAAATGCATCACCAATATGCCAACCAAAGTGACTTACCTATTGGTTTGCAACGATCGATAGCCGCTTCCATGCAAAGGTGCAACAAGTGATCCAACAACTCAAGCATAGTATGGAAAGCCTACTGCACCAAGTAGAAGGATCAAAGAAGAAGCTATAGATTGTGTGCTATCTTTGTGTACGAGTTTACGTAACCCAATAGTTTTGAAGGATCGATAGTTTAGTTAGGTTGTCTTGCAGCTTGGAAACTTTCTGTCAGACAAGTGAGGTTGACCGAGTGTTAGCTTACGAGATTCATCAGACCAAGTACAAGGTAATGATTGGGTGCGAAATGGATTGGCCCCCATGGCGACTACCCATTTCATTCACTTTGCTATGAGGAATGGTAAATCTAAGTGACATACCTATACGAGAGACAACGTTGATAAGCCTGATCCGTAGGAGGATAATATATTATAACCCTATGTAAGGCAAGTGCTGCCAAGACGTACGATATACGGTAAGGATAAACCTGACCTCTCGTGAAGAAGAAGGGACCGTGCAATGGAAGTGTTTGCCTACCATGAGAGTTCGTTAGAAATTGCGTAGTGTTTGCATTGAAGAAGTCAACCATGAGATGAGGCCTACAAATAAATTAACAAGAATGATGAGCTGATGTTACAAAATCCGGTTATCTTGGTCTTCTGATAGACTCAATGAGTGACCCTTCGATGTATGAAGTAACTCAACCTACTACTTATGTGGTCTACAGTTCTATCGTGAAGGAAAATTCTACTCAAGACATCTGGAGGATTGTGCTTCCAAGTTATGCAAAGGGACATCCACCTATTGGAAATGAAGATTATTATACAAGGATCCCAATGTATCACTTAAGGATGAAAGAATCACCAATTCCTTACGAGGAGCTAGTACGTGCTATACAAGTGGATTCAAGAAGATGAAACACAACTCAGGAATGGAATCAAATGTGACATGAAGAATAACCAGATAGACACCAGCCCGAAGGCAAGAGTTGAAGATTGCCTACAAAAGTTTCTTTTAAGGGTGGTAGCCCACCCAGTTGTCCAAAACCCGGATAACCGAACCCATCTTTCTTTCTAGCCTCTCCGAATCTCGGGGACGAGATTCCTTTTAAGGGTGGTAGTCTGTAACATCCCAAAACTTTGGAATGTTAAAAATCACAAGAAATTAAAACCTTTGATAAAGAAAGAAAACTTTTGAGAATTGCTTAAAGGGAAAATCTTAAACTCCAAAAGATAAAAGGTATTATAACCTATTAAAAAGTATTTTGAGTTTTCAAATGTTTCAAACAAATTATCTATTTCTATTTTAAAGGTTTCGAAGTTAAAGTAATTACTTTGGGAAAATATAAACCCTAAAAGTATTTTTGGACTTATTACCATATGTTTTTGTAAAAAGTTTTCCCAAATTGTTATATTGAAATTTAAAATGATATTGCAAAATATATATTAAAATGATTACTTTTTATATTCTAGTTTTTATTTAAAATAAAAGGGTATTAAAATAAATTTCTAAAACCATATTGAAATTTGGCATAAAGGTGCCAAATATGTCAATATGAATATTTTGAATTTCATTATTTTGTTTCAAATTATAAAAGAAACCAAAATGTTTAATTTATAAGAAGCTTTCCAAAAAGTATGTATTCATATTTTTCTGAAATCTTTGAAATCAAAATTGAATTCAAAAGTGAGTTCAAATCAATAAAAACAGAAATAAGATAATAGAAAAGGAAGGAAGAAAGAAAAAAAAAACTAACTGGGCCGAAGCCCAGCAACCCCCACCAGCCCGACCGAACCGAGCATCGGCTCGTGTTCGTCTTCCATCTCCAGCTCGTACAGGAACCTGTACGTTACATCAATCTGTGCCACTCACCTCTTCCCCTCCTCTTCTAGAGCATTCTATGCCTCGAATTGATTTTCCACCAACATGGAAATTACTCCCAACTCAACAAGGATCTCATTCAGGGAAATTATTTCCCACTCCCTTGTCTTAAACATCCAGTTCGACATGGTGCACCGAATGCCATGCGTTGGCATGCTCTCCCGATCTCCCTCCTCAACCCCTACAAAGGTGAACCAAGCGCGTCACTTTGCGCCTCTTACCCTCCTCCACCACTTACCTGAACAAATTTTCTCGAAAGGAGCCCTGTAAAGCCCGTGCCAACCAACGCCAATTTCAGCCCCAAACCGAGTTCATCGCCAGATCTTGTCGTCCACGGTGAGGCTCTCGCCAATTCCTCACACAAGAAGACTCCAATCATCGAGGCAAACCTCCAGGACATGGTGATACATCATTCCAATACACTTGGTTGCACCGCCACGAAGCCCGAGCAACGTCGCCGGCACGGCCAAGATCACGACGAGGTGAGCTCTCCCCGACCCCGTCAACGATGTCCATCGTGACGTCCGTGTCCTCCCACACTTCTATTAATTTTTCATAATTTTTTCCGCAGCACAACCATGGAGAACGAGGTCAACCGATCTCACCGGTGACCGACATCGCCGCAGTTCTTCTCCTCTTCCGCCGAGGCTAATAACCTCTTGAGCCCGAGACCTTGTCGTGTCTCCTTCCCGTATTCACGTGAACCTCCTGGACACGACTCCGCACCTCGAGAGACACCGAGAAGACGAACGCAACATCGACCACTTCGTTTACCCCGCATCACGTTGACACTGTTCTCCTCGACACCGACAATTTTCATTTCTTTCGGTGAGCCTCCCATACATGTTCTAATCTTACCTATATCTTATTCCCAATATATTAGATCAGACCAGCCTATTATGCCCAAACATAATAATTTTGGCCATACAATTTTTCCCAAGTGTCAAAACCTTTTTATTTTCGGTGTTGTCTTTGGACAGATTTTGGTCAACGTTAGAAATTCCATATCAAATCAACCGTAACTCCGTTTTCGATGTTTTTGTAGTCTATGGTTTGGTATGAATGTGTAGAATACAGTAGTATAATAAAAACGTGTATTTTAGTCGTTCACTAACTTGTTATTTGCAGAATGGTTATTAACTTGTTTAGGCTATAAAATGAGTTTTCCAATCATTAAAATTTGTGCCATTGAATATAGACATGGAATTGTGCACTAAATCACTAGACGACATCTTTACTCTCTAGGCGGTAAAGCCAAACAAGAGAGACGAGACTCTGATACCAATTGAAAGAACAAACGATGCCCGAGATGTCGCCTAGAGGGGGGGGGGGGGGGTGAATAGGCGATTAACACTTTTTCTAATTAGGGGCTTGATAATTGCGGAATAAAACTATGTGTTTAAATTACCAAGCTAACAACCTAATATGCTAGGGTTACCTATGTGCACCAACAACTTATGCTAAGCAATTAAAGCAACAAGGTGATAGCAAGATATGAACTTCAAGCACGAAGGCTATCACAATGTAAATTGCATAAGTAAAGCTCGGGTATAGAAATAACCGAGGCACGCGGAGACGAGGATGTATTCCCGAGTTCCTCCTTGTTAAGGGAGTACGTCTCATTGGAGGGGTGTGAGCTCGCCACAAGAGGCCTACTCAAGATGCCACAAAGGCCTCACCCTATTCTCCGATGAACCACACCCAAAGGTTTGGTTCACCTTCCACTATCGGAATCCTTCGGGGCGGATTCCGGAGCCCTTTACAACTTCTCTTGAGGCACACACCCACAACTCAATTGGGGGCACCCAAACTCGTGCCGAAGCTTCACAACTCGAAGTCTTCGCGGCACCTCCAACCGTCTAGGGTACACAATGCACCCAAGAGGCAACAAGCTCTTGGGAACACAATGCACCCAAGAGTAACAAGCTCTCAACGTCGATCTTCACGTATCACCGTAGGGAGAGAAGCCCGATGCAACAAATGCAAGAGGCAAGAACACACAAAGTGATCAAGTCCTTCACTCTCAAATTCCAACCAAGCAACAAATGCTTTGGGGGGATAAGAGAGGAAGAACAAAGGGGATGAACACAAAGTAACCCGAAATCTAGATCCACTAGGTTCCCCTCACTTAGAGGAGAATTTGATTGGTGGAATGGTAGATCTAGATCTCCTCTCTTGAATCCCTAAGTTTGGGCAAGAATCATTGGAGGGATTGAGAGGAATCAAGCTCACAAGGTTAGCAACAGTGGAGGAGAGAGGAAAACAAGTGAGCAAAAACGAGCAGCCATCACTTGGGGGAAGAAGGGGGATATTTATAGCCTCCCCCAAAAACTAGCCGTTATGTGCAGAAAAACTGCACGGCGGTACTACCGCTGGAGCAGCGGTACTACCGCTACAGGTATGTGGACCGGTACCGCGTGTAAACCGACTCCAGCGGCAGCGGTACCCTGTGGGAGGTACTGCTGACCCCAGGTGGCGGTACTACCGGTGTCCTGCCGGTACTACCGCCGGTGTCCTGCCGGTACTACCGCTAGACACTTAGCCGCAAGGGCTAAGCCATCACAGCGGTAGAACGAGGCAGCAACCGCTGAGGTACCGAACCCCATACCCGTAGCCAAAACTTGCCCAACGGTACCTCTGGCGGTAGCACCAGCGGTACTACCGCTGGAGGTTGTACTGCTGGGCAGCTGCGGCACCGCTCCAGGTTGGAGCGGTACTACCGCTGTGCCAGCGGTACTACCGCCGGACAAAAAAACTGCAGAACAACCGGTACGAGAAAAACATAACTTAATCATCCAGACTCCGTTTTCGATGATCTTGGGCTCGTTGGAATCGCAATGAAGAGTTCAACAAGATCATGCAGATAAAAATCATTGTCCATCATTTGAGGAGGAAAACATAAGGAGAGAGTTTGACCTCTCTAAAAAGGACACGCCGGGAAAAACCTCCCTTTTTGAAAACCGGAAATGCCGTATCTTTTGCAATTGAAGTCCGAAAAAGGTAAAACCAATTTTGTTGGAAAGAGGAAAACAAAAGCAACCTTTGAAAAGGCAAACAAGCAATGGAGATTTTGCAACGAGATGGAAGATATAAATCTTCCGCACGAATGAACCGGCAAAATCTCCACTACCGAAAACACAAGAGCAGACGCAAATGCAAACCGTTTTCGGTGACCTTGGCTTTGTCATGACAAGCATGACAAGCACCAAGACCACACCACGATAAGATCCAAATAAGAACCAATAAAGATGATTGCATGGATGCAAAGGTTTGAGCTCTCCACGAACGATACAATCACGATACTCGGTCGAGAGCTCCTCTTGATAGTACGGCTATCTATCCTATAATCCGGTCTCTCACTAAACATCATGAGACCGGTAAAATAAAAACCCTATCAAGATCATACCTTTGCTTTGCGCATTAATCCACTTGAGGTCTCCTCAAGGCGAACCAACTTCTTGATTGCGCCTTGCTTGGTGAAGATTCGCATGACGCTCCCCCATACACCAAGATGGGGAAAGCACTCCTTCGGCATATCTTCACTTGGCCTTTCTCTCGATGACGAACACCTTGGCCTTGATCAACAAATGATCTTCTTCCCTAAACCTTGACTCCAACACATGGAGAACAGACAAGACCTTGACTCCAACAAATGGAGACAAGCAAGCTAATGGACACCTACAAATATAGCTCAATGCAAATATTAGTCCATAAGGATTGTCATTAATTACCAAAACCATGCATGGGGGCAACCATGCACTTTCAAAGTGTCGATGAATGGAAATTATATTTGAAGTTCTTTAAAAAGTGAACATAAGCTATTTTTGAACAATTTAAAAAATGAACACAAACTATTTTGGAACGATTTTGAAAAATAAACAGAAAATAGCGGTGAACGGAAACTATTTTTGAACGATAAAAAAAACAGAAATGATCTGTGAACGGAAATTATTTTTGAGATTTTTAAAAGTAAACAAAAATAGGTATTTGAACGAAAACAATTTTTAAACAATTTTAAAAGTGAACGGAAATTAGATTTGAACAATTTCCAAAATTAAACATTTTTAGAAATCATAAAATAGTAAAAAGAAAAGAAAAGGAAAAAGGAAACATAAAAAAAGAAAAAGAAAAAATTACAATTTGTAAACAGAAACTACTTCAAAAAAGTCAATATGAAAATAACATAAAAACGAACAAGAAAATGAAAGAAAAATAGAAAAGAAAAAAAAAATGAAGAAGGCCTAAAGCCGAAAAAGAAAAAAGAAAGAACGGAAAAGTGAGTTCACGTACACGTCTATAATTTTTGTTTGTCGAACGCACGAAACTAAGGCTCGTACAGATGTATACATATATACAAGCATGCATATCTGAAGCTATGTATCAGATCTCTGAATTTGATTTCACCGGTCCGATGCGTGCATGCGAAGCGAGCGAGCGAGCGAAACCATAAAACCCACGCGAGAAAATGGGCCTAGCCCAACACCGACTCTCTCTGTGCGGCGCGAGCGAGTTTTGCCGTTAAAGGCGGCAAATAGGAATTGGCTCTGTTTTGATAGATCAGACTTGTCTGGCGTCTCTTGGGCCGCTGCTCTGCAGATTTACCTTGGTGCCTTCTCTTTAAATGGGCCCTCAAATAGTGGGCTGTGCGGCCGAAAGGGGATGCGGGATGTAGTCAAGCAGCAGCGGCGGAGCGGAGAAGCTCGTTCGTCCTCTTCCGTTACCCTCTTGATTGCGCATGCCCGGCGGGAGGAAGATCGACCGTCACCTTTGCCTCCTTTTTCTAATGGGGGCTTCCTCATAAGTCATAACGCACCGCTCCCTCATTCAGTGTCACGAACCTCTCATACTGAGCCACAGGGAAGGGGATTGGAGAGGGAATTCTGGGATTAGGGAGGAGACAGTAGCAAGGACACAAGATCCAATAGGGAAAGAAGGTTCAGATAGTTCTATTTCTCGATGATCCTGATCCTTCACGCGTGGTGAGTATATAGTTGTGCCACAATTACAGGGCACGTAGGCCGAATTCGGGTCGCAGCCCATATGACGATTACAGGCCCGCCGGCCACTTAGGGTCGCAGCCCATTAAGGTACCCAGGTCTTGACATTCAGCCACTCCCTTTAAGCTCTCTCCTCTGGCGCCGTCAAGATGCACTGGAGTCCGTCCACTTACCCCCTCCCGTGGCTCCTCTCTCCCCTCCATGGCGGTATGCTCTCTCCTCTCGCCGCCGTTTGCCTGTCTGATCCAGTGACGTGGTTGCAGGTTATGTGGCAAAGAGGTGCACGACGGATGGGAACACAACGCCGTCGTGTGCTGCCGATTTCTTTTAGATTGAGTTTGTAAAATGTATCGATTTTGCTATTAATCTGTGATGTTTTGATTTTATTTTTCGTTGTGCCTGCAACGTGACTGCAAACTGAAGAGTTGTTCGAGGCAGCGAAAGCTGCAGCTAATTGTCTTGGACTCTGGGTCATCAGGATTCAGGAGTGATGCCACCTCCGACCTGATCGAGCGCTTGTAAATCAACATCGTAATTGACACGCAGCCACGCTGGTCATCAACAAGTGGTATTTGCCACTCAGATTCATGCATATCTCAGTGACTCGTTTCAGAACTAATTAAAGGAGAAAAGCGACAAGGATATATATCATGAGGAGGATCCAGGCCAGCATGCGGCAAAACGACTCCTGCATCTCCTTCCTCCCCTACCTAGACAGCCATGTAAAAATAATAATCAAACTCATGCTGTCATTGCCAAAACCTGTCTCACCTCCTCTAAACTCTTGCATCAATTTGACCAGGCGTATTAAACATCTACATACACTGACATCACCGAGCTCTTCACCTAGGTCGAGAGCGACACCAAGCTTAGTGACAAATCTTGGGATTCACTGAATGTGGTGGGTGCCTTCTTGAGATTGCAGATTCACAAGTTTGACACACTGACTGGTGTTATACAAGAACAACTTTTTTTTATAAAGGGATTTTATTACTTAAGAGTATTAAGCATTACATCCGGCCTCTGCATAACTAGGATGCACACAGGCCCAACAAGTTCCAAAGCAAGCATAAAATAAAAGGCGAATTACATATCATAAAGAGAAATTGTAAAGACGCCTATGGTGGTGGAGGGTCGATCCGGAGACTATGTTGCCATCCATGCTGGGAGAATAACTCCCGCGCCGCAGCCTCCAACCGCGACGACACCTCCAAAAACAGCTGTCGGTGCTCCACACGCTGTAGTACCGACCATGATCGGAGCGTAGCTGTGCATCGGTAGATAACCTGCATAATAGAAGAATTTTTATCATTAAAAACCTTGTCATTTCTACATAGCCATAGCGACCAAATAACGGCAATCGCTCCCACCCTAATAAGTAGTTTAAACCTAGAATCTACCCCGTTTAGCCAGTTGCCAAAAATGTTTGCAACGCTGCGCGGGGGATATAAGGTAGAACCTATCTGGATGGCTGACCATATAGACCTAGCAAACTCGCACTGGAAGAATAAGTGTTTAATGGTCTCATCGTGACTACAGAAAACACACTTTCTACTCCCGTGCCAATTGCGTTTGGCAAGGTTATCTTTTGTAAGAATTACACCTCGACGAAGATACCACGCAAACACTAGCAGAATCTTCATCTTCCAAATTTTCTTATTAGTATCGACTGAAACTACAGGCTGGATTAAAGCTCTATACATAGAATCAACTGAGAATTTACCATTCTTAGTAAGATTCCATCGAAATTTATCTGGGTCTTCCGTCAATTGGACAGAGTCCAACCGGAGAAGCAAGGCATTCCAAGATGCTTGTCTAGGCCCTAATAGACTTCTTTTGAACGATACATTTGGTGGGGAAGTACCCATCACCTTAGCGAGTGTGTCGCCTTTGTGTCGCACAATATTGTATAAAGCCGGATATTGTTCTCGGAGAGTGGATTGGCCAAGCCATTTATCCTCCCAGAACCGAATTTCCGATCCATTCCTAATTGAGAATGATCCATGTGGGAAAAAGAACTTCTTCGCAGCCATGAGGCCTGCCCAGAAGTGGGAGTCCCCAGGTTTCCAAAGAACCTGAGATACCGCCTTAGTGCCTACATACTTTCTCCTCAGGAGGGTTTGCCAAACTCCATCTTCAGAAAAAAGTTTGAATAGCCAATTACCAAGCAAGGCTCTATTCTTGACCTCAAGGTCATGAACACCGAGCCCACCTTGGTCTTTTGGGCAGCAAACCACACTCCATTTGGTCAGTCGATATTTTTTCTTTTCACTATCCCCTTGCCAAAAGAATCTTGATCGGAAATAATCCAATCGTTTTAAGACTCCTTTGGGAAGTTCGAAGAAGGAAATCATATATAGTACCATGTTTGTTAGTACTGAATTAATGAGAACCAATCTTCCTCCTAGGGATAGGAGTTTGCCTTTCCAGCTATTTAACCGGATTTGAAGTCTCTCCAACACCAATTTCCATTCAGCATTAGAGAGTCTCCGATAATGAATCGGAATTCCCAAATAGTTGATCGGAAATTGACCTTGCGTACAGCCGAATAACTCGGCATACAAGGAGGCGTTTTCCTGGGCCTCGCCAAAACAAAACAATTCGCTCTTATAGAAATTAATTTTAAGACCCGATAGTTGCTCGAAAGCTGACAAGATTAACTTGAGGTTACGAGCTTTTTCGATATCATGTTCCATAAAGAGAATTGTATCGTCAGCATATTGAAGAATTGATAAGCCACCATCAACCAGATGTGGAATACTCCTTCAATTTGGCCCTCAGACTTAGCGCGTTCGATCAAGATAGCCAACATATCTGCCACTATGTTAAATAGTATTGGCGATAACGGGTCACCTTGTCTAAGGCCTTTTTTGGTTTGGAAGTATTTACCAGTGCCATCATTGACTTTAATGGCTACACTTCCGCCCGAAACAAAGCTATCTATAAGCGCACGCCACTCATCAGAAAATCCTTTCATTCTGAGAGTCTGCTGAAGGAAAGACCATTTGACTTTATCATAAGCCTTTTCAAAATCAATTTTCAGAATTACCCCATTCAGCTTTTTCCTATGCAGTTCATGGAACATTTCATGTAAGATCGCCACCCCGCCTAGGATATTGCGACCTTGCATGAAGGCAGTCTGAGACGGACGAACCACATGATCCGCCACACTGTTCAGCCGAATCGTAGCAACTTTAGTGAATATTTTAAAACTAACGTTAAGGAGGCATATATGTCTAAATTGTTGGATCCTCTCTGCCTCATTAACCTTAGGTAATAGAATTATTTCACCAAAGTTGAGACGAAATAGCTCCAACTGTCCAACATGGAGACATGCGAACAATTGAAGCAGATCAGACTTGATTACCTCCTAGAAATTCTGATAGAACTCAGCTGGGAAGCCATCCGGTCCAGGGGCGTTATTGTGTTCCATTTGGAAAACCGCCTTTCTCACTTCATCCTTCGAATAGGGGTTGGTGAGTAGTCTATTTTCCGCAACAGAAACCTGGGGTATGTCGGCCGTTCTAGACTCATCCAGTGTGAAGTTTCCTTCCTCTGGTGCTCCGAATAGACCCTTATAATAATTAGTAATATACGACTTGAGTTGTTCGTGGCCCTCAATCGTTCCCTCCTCCTACACTAGGGAGTGAATACGCTTTTTCCTATGTCTGCCATTGGCAATACTATGGAAGTAGCGAGTATTCGAATCCCCTTCAAGAATGAATTGTGCTTTGGAACGTTGATACCATCTTAACTCTTCCTCACGCAGAAGTTTAGCTATCTCCGCATTAGATTGGCTTTTAAGCTCAATTTCTTGTGCAGATAATAGCCGAACTTCTGCTAATGCCTCCAGAGCATCAATTATTGAGGATAGTCGTATCTTTTCTTTTTTAAGTAAACCCGTAGTGTGACGAGCCCAACCAACACGATGTGTGCATACATCCCTGATCTTGTTGTTCCATCGCTGGATAGGTGAAGCGCCAATAACTTGTCTTTCCCAAATTCTTTTGACCATGTCATGGAAGTCCTCACGATGCAACCATCCAAGTTCAAACTTGAAATGTTGGTTACGTGGTGGTCTAGACATGCTTGTTGTCAAAAGAATAGGAGTATGGTCCAAAAAAACCCTCAATACGTTCCAGAGCCCGTACCGATACCAAGGGAACCTGGATTCCCAATCGGTGTACATCAGTACACGGTCTAATTTCTCGTATGTGGGTTTAGGGAGAGAATTAGCCCAAGTGAACTGTCTCCCAACCATTGATATCTCTCTTAAGTCCAAACTGTCAATGACCGCGTTGAACAAAAGAGGCCAACGATTGTCAAACTGACCCCTGCTTTTCTCGAATGGATAACGAAGCAAGTTAAAGTCCCCACCGATGATGAACAGATGCGGGTTATCTTTTGCCAAGTTTACCATTTCACAAAGAAAAATGGATTTAAACTCCTCCTGGGCAGGCCCATACACAGCGACAAGACTCCAAGTGAAATTGTCTGCTTTATTTCGGATGTGCAATTTTATGTGAAAATTGCCATGCGAAACAGCCAAGAAATCCATGGTATCAGTCCTGATGCCTAGTAAAATGCCCCCCAGAGCGACCACGCGGAGGTCCGGAATACCAAGCAAAATCTATTCCGCCAGAAAGCCGGTTCAATAGACTTTGCGAGAAGTCCCGCCTGCGCGTTTCAGAAATAGCTAAGAAATCCAAATTATGATCCCGAATGCAACCAGCGAAGTGCAAATATTTAGCCAAGTCACCAAGACCTCTGCTATTTGCGAACATGCCATTCATTTGGAAACTATTGGGGATTTGGAAAACTTAGCCCGTTTCCGGGACGCCTTGTTAGAGGTAGATTTTGACTTTCGGCCGGTTGCTTTTAGCTCATACAATGAGCTCAGCCCGTCCTCATCCAAACCCACCTCTGACACTTCACCAATGAGATGAGAAAGAAGCTGACCATCTGATGTGGCATTCGCTTCTTCCTCATCCAAATAGGTGGATGTCAACACCGTCGAAGCCTTAGGAATAACCGTTAGACGGTCAAATTCCATATGCCTCAAGACATTAGTTGAAACCTCTACTTGACTCTTACTACTACCAAGATTAAAACCTACACTACTAAGCTTAGACTGAATCGAATGAGGTGAAAAGGAAAGAAAAGACTTTGACTTCATTTCCGTACCTAGAGAGTCCAAGTTGCGCGCCGCTTTGCGACGCATAGCCTTCTTCAACGAGTCCTCATCCGTCATGGAGGCCCCATCTATCGCCACCCCAAACCGCTCACTACGACGGATCGGAGTGATCCCATTGGCAAAAGCCGTCGCAGTGGGAGGCGGTGTGCGTGGCGAGACGGAGTCCCCACCCTGGAGTGCAGCCCCTGGAGAAGCAACGGCATGGGCCGGCAGTGGTGAAGTAGAAGCCGACCCATCCATTACCGCAGAGTCACCCGCAGCGACATGAGACGGGGTGGACCGTGTCGAGGTCGAGTCCACCATCATCCCAGTCACTCCATTGTTGCGCATTTGCCATTGTTGTTCTGACTCAGTGGTTGAGTTTGGGTATGCTTGTAAACTTCTAACATTAGTTTATGGCCTTAGTTGATTACTCCCTTTATATTTTTCTTAATAATTGTAAATTGGCAAGACATGTCGTGTTGATTGACAGTTACATAATCTACAGGTGAAAGCTCCCTGTTATTGTTATATCAATAGTAGTTATAAAATCAGAATCTTAAGTAGCATGGAACAAAAAAGTATGGTGGTTAATCATATGGTGCGTGTGTCATCATGGTAAGTTAGCGGAAATTCATTTTGGAACCCGAGCTCATATGCTCCTGGTCAAATAAAAAAATCATAAAAAATAGTAAAACATTTCAAAAAAATCTGAATTTTTTTGGTGATGAACATATACATGTTTTCTACATACTTGCAAAATTTCGTCATGAAATGACATGTCATCTGCTCTGTGCAAAAAAGACAAAATCACAACTCTGAAAACATATTTTTTAAATCTCATTTTGGTCACTGGATTTGTCTTTTTTGCACAGAGCAGTAGAAATGTCATTTCATCACAAAATTTTGCACGTATGTAAAAGACATGTATATGTTTATCACCAAAAAATTTCAGAATTTTTTAAAATGTTTTACTATTTTTCCCGAATTTTTTATTGGACCAGGAGCAGGTGAGCTCGGGAGCCAAAACGCCTCTCTTGTTAGTTAGCACATTTCTGTTAAACACTGTACAGAAAAAAGTAAGTCCATGGTGCATGATCTCTACTTATTATGTGGCAAGGCATCCTGTTTTTCATTCAGTATGTAATGGTAAATATTTCACATTGAGCTGTCTGGATTTGCTATCTCCTACCAGGTGAAATAACGCACTTTCTGTTGTTGATTTCGCATTTGTTCTGAAATAATGGTGGACAGCGTGATAGTATTATTTTACATGTGCTTAACTTATGTTATTTCCTTCAAGTGATTCTTTGTAATACCACTCCTAAAGAAATCAGAAATGCTATTTACACATTTTTCACCATGCTTTTGGTTTCCTCTGCTCTCAATCCATTTTAGTATTTCTGTTGATGGATGACTTAGAATATGCTAATTTAGTAACATGCACAAATCCAGTTGTGAGGAATTAACCAACATTTAAGAGGTTCATCTTATTGCTTGTGTGTTGACGACTGTTGCCGAATCCATTTTATGTAATAGTGTCCATGTTTTCTTTCCGTTTCGGCAACTGGTAATCTATTTGTAATTTTGTACAAAGTGTTTTTTATATCATTTTACTGTTGACCCTCTTCCCTATATGTATTCTTTTCTTCACCACACTGACGATAGAAAACACCAAACTATGATGTGCATATATCATAATAAATGATCAAGGAAGTTGTACCAGAACCTTCCCTAATAAATCATCGATGAAATTGTCCCATGTGCATCCTATTTTGCTCATGTGTATGCTTGTGCATATCTTTCTGAAGCATAGTTGTGATATCGCAATGTGTGGCGGCTTATTTATGCCTCTTATATATATTATGAGATGTACTATGGTATTTTCTTTCTAATAACAGGAATTTGATGAGTTAGATTTCCTATGGGCAGCGGCGCCTGCGGGCGTCGTGCTCCTCCCTGGAGGTGTCCTCCTTGTATGGTGCTCTCCCGTCGGTGCTCTGGGAGAAATTCCCGATCCGGGCTTGCCGTGGATCAGGCGATGCGTCGTCTCCGCGTCGTTCTTCCTCCTTGGAGGCATCGCTTTGGAGCCTGACCCGCCTCGGGCGGCATTGCCTCTCGCCTCCTGCCAGTCCTTTGGCTCGTACCCTGCGGGTTTGGGCAGCAGTCTTGGTGGCCCAACAATTAGCTCCCTGGATGTCATGGGGTGGCCTCGGCATGCGTTGCCCTTCGACCACGGGGGCGGCACACCGGTGTCGTCGCCCCAGTCTCGGCTATCCGACGCCCTTCGACTGTGTTTGGTCTCGGCGGCGCACCGCCCTTCGGCTATTCGACGCCCTGTCTCGGCTATCCGACGCCCTTCGACACTGGTGTCGTCGCACGGACTCGGCTATCCGACGCCCTTCGACCGTGCCATCGATGTCCCTTGGGTGCTCTTGTTTTTGGTGTCCATGTATGCTACTGCCTACGTCATCGGGTTACTTGCTTTCGGTGATGAGGTTCTCACCGGAGATCCTCCTCTGGCGGTGGCTAGGTGTTGGCCTCACGGGGGGTTTCGGTTAGCTTCGTTTTGCTAACCTCCCCCTCCCTTGGTGTTTCCCCCTTTTTTCTAGTCGCCTTTTTTTTTGTGTTTTCTTTGTCTTCTCTTCCTTTGTACCCCCTGTAAAATTCTCCATCAGTTGTAAGAACATGGCCCGCCAGGCCACTTTTCGATGAATGGAATAAGCGGTGGGGATTTATTCCCCCCCCCCCCCCCCCCCTTAATCTCGAAAAAAAAAGATTTCCTATGGTACATTTGGATGTATATTTTTCAATGGTATTTATGTAATGTTGTCGTTTTCACGTGTGTGGTAGCAGTACAAATAACATTTATAGAGGAGTTCTGTTAAAATAACAACGACGAGCTCATATTGGTTTGGAAAAATGTTATTTTTGTCCGTTAACTTACATAATGACCATACACTCTTCCAACATGGTCATACGCCGTTACAGATTTTCAAAATGTTTAATGTAATTATATAATTATTTTCTCAAGACGGACGGGCGCCGCAACTCGCGCGCTTTCATGTTCTAGTTATACGTACAACCAGTTGTGGACTTGCCGAGCTATCCACTATGAACCTTTCTCCAGTTCTTCTCCCTTACGAACGTTATTAATAGGAGTGACTATGTCTCAGTCGACTGATTTGTTCTTAACTCTCAAACATCTCAGAAAAGTATAACTACAATTTAAATAAGTATAATTACACTTTTCTCTGAATTATGATTACACTTGTCTCAAAATCGATCGATACTTAAATTTTTTTTACGGTCGACTAAGATTTAGTAAAACCGTGGTGGCTAGTGTCAGTAGACAGAATTATGGTTCATATTTTTAGCTAGCTAGATAGAACTAGAATATCGGGAGTGGCTATGTCGTAGTCGACTGTTTTTTTTTTTAAAATCTTAGTCACCTCAGAAACAGTGTAACTATAGTTTGAAGAAAAGTACAATTGCAATTTTCAAAGCAGAAAAGTTAGACGGAACTAATGACATTTTTTTTGGCTGCGCCTATTTAGCAATCGATTGCTCATTAGTCCAATAGAGCAAACACCGTAATTAAGGAAACTAATGATCCTGGGTTCGAATCCCGACTGCCGCATATTTATAGAGGGCAGGCGTTGGTGCAGTGGTGAGGTCCTCCCCACTTGTGCCAAGAGGTCCTGGGTTCGAACCAGCCTCCCTGCACTGCACTTTGCAGAGGTAAGACTAGGTTCCTATAATCCCTCCCCAAACCCCACCTTGTGTGGGAGCCTCAGTGCACTGGTTCTGTCCTTTTTTTTAACTAGATTCGAACGGCGCGGCTTGCCGCGCGGCACTTGTTAGTTCTTTTAATTTTTTGCCTGTGCGTTTCACATTTTATACAGATTATTAAGAAGATGGTGAATATCCTAAGTATAAGGTAAGCAAAATGGTAATACCATAGTCATGCTGACATGTTGTTATTACTCTCAGTAGTAACATATTTGGATCTAGCACAGATATCACACCGTAATTTACAGAAAGACAAAAGGAAGCCATATCTCCAAGTTCAAATGAAAACAACAATTACAACATCAGACAATCAGAAGCGTAAGAAACAGGAACAACGGAGAAATGGTGGAACACACGGTGATAGTAATCTAGAGATTCATACCACACTGACATAACATAAGATGGCTCGAGGAGAGTTGCATTAAGGTGCACATAATATATAAACACACAAATGGAAGTAGTGCTAAATACATAAGTTCTAATCAGTGTACTGATCTAAAGTGGAGAGCGAAACACGAACAAACATATGATGAATTTCATATCATTAGGCAAGACATAGCACCAAGCAACACCGAAGATATATTTCGTCTCCTGGAAAATTATATCATTAGGAAAGACACACACAGTAACAACTGGTAAGAAAAGTAAAGTTGCAGCATCAAACCAACATCGTAACAATGTGCTGCAACCAAGAAGTGCAGTTTTAGCAACGCACTCCACTTTGTTCCAATCTTTAGAACACTGGATATTTAAACAACGAATAGAGCTTCAATGAGAATAGGTTGTAGCATCAAGTATAGAAAGAAATATGGTTGATGTTCCAGTCTGTTGTGGCCCTAATCCAACCAGAGAATTTATCCCCCTAGAGCAAACACAGAGGATTGAACCGGATGCTCACCTTCTGAACGGCGACAGCCTCTGCCCAGAACAAACAAACAACCAAGAAAACAACAACACCTTCGAGGCTGCGTCATGGAATAAGTAGACTGTAATCATCACACAGACCCAAGCAATGTTCTTCCCCAATGGATTAGAGATAACTAACCTGAAACCAAAGTGCCCACAATGCCACCAGATCCAACCGAACAGAAGATAAAAATAGCACCTACGGGAAGATAAAAATAAGCATCTGATTTAAAGCAGGCATAAACCATCGTATACCTATAATTAAATGGAATATATAACCAATACACATGCATAGGAAATGGTAGAAAGTTAACCAAAGGAGGATCCAGATAACTGAATATATATAGGCTCTATTTTAGACAGTGGTGGCAGGATGTGTGGCAAGATCGATGTTAAACCTAACTATGAATACTTATAATAAGAAATGGTGGGTTTGTAGTGATAGGGAATGTGTGAACATGTGAATCGTCTCTATTTAGTACGCAAATCCATTTTAATGTATATCCAAAGGAGTACAAAGCATGTTATGTATACCAAATATTAATAAGAAGGATCACAAATCTTACAAAAACTCGAAGGTCAACACAAATTACAGCAATAGTATGAGGGATGTGGACACATGTTGCTTCAATTATGGTCCTGCATGCATGTTATGTTACGACAAATTGTTCCTATCAATTACTATATAGAGGCCCTAATAGACATATATATGAAGGGATAATACCGAAGTCAAGCCCGTCTTACCAAAATGATGAGTACCAGGTCTACGCCATGATATACTCACGACCAGCTCATGACCACGGATATTGTTCCACTAACAAAACATAATGTCAACATACGTGTCACAGTTAACAAATGTTTCAATAATTTGCTGGTACAAAAACAATATATTCATTGATTACCAAAAGCTAAATGCATGGTGGAAGTTTGGAAGAGGGAAATCAGATATGAGAACTAAATAATTATTTATTTTCGTAGAAATCATTAATTTGTGTAGCAAACTCAATAAGAAGGAGCAGACCATCAAACCAAGGTTGCCAAAAGAAGGTCAGCTATGGGTATTTCTTAATGAAAAGAAAGTGGAACCAATACAACCTATGAAGCATGGAACTAACCCAAAAAAGACAAAACATGGCACAATACGTGTGAAATGTTAGTAGAACAGTGGCACAATATGTATTTCTTCATAAAGGGTAGAAAATGAGTTTAGGTTCAGATATTTTGAGGGTTTAGAAAGGCTATGGGAGGAAAACAATTGGTTACCTATGTCCGTGAAAATCGGAAACGATGCGTGAAAACCTCCCAGAACCATTTTCATAGACATAACATATCCACCACCAACTTGGAACATATATTATAACATTTCGGAGAAGTGAATACCTCCCAGAACCATTTTCATAGACATAACATATCCCTTTCTTCAGTTTTATCACCTAGGTAACTTGTAGTTTGTTGTTTCATCTGATTTCCCAAAATTAAGTGTTACCAGTAGGTTTACGAATTTGGTTAAAACATTTCTATTTTTATTTTAGCCTTGTGACTTTAATATCATTGCTTATAAGCTATCCCCAGTCATTGCTGGGTGCATTGGAAAAACCTCATGTAGCATGTCAAAGTTAAGGCTATATCTCAAAGCTAAGAAATATAAAAGGGCACTGCTCTATTTACCCTCAATAAATACTGGCAAGGGAATGGTATCTAACTAAAAATGGTAGCATATTATTTGAGTATCTATCTTATAGATTTTACTTTCCACTGCTATTTGCAACCAACTCAAATTTGTATGTCTTAGTTTTCCATCCATAGCAACTGACAGCATAGAACTAAAGCTGCTGTGAAAAGCCTAAGATTAGCACCTACTGAAAGCAAGGCCGATAAAGAAATAAGAGGAACCATCTGCAGCAAGACCAAGATGTGTGCTCCTGCAGGAGATCATCATCAGGAAGGAAAACGACACGCATAAAAAGAAAGGAAAAGACAGACATACTTGCAAGATTGAGAACTCCTCGGACGATTTTGCTACCAAATTCCTGTGTAACCGTTTCTGCTCAGATGAACCGCACTGCAGAAAGAGCATGATCAAGTCAAACAAAAGACGACGGCCAGCCGCATGGTCAGAGAAATCAACAATGGAATCAAACCGAGAAAATAAGGGGCATAAATACATTAGGGAGAAGCAACCATCTAGCCGAGAGGAAGGCGGCGAACCTCAACAAAAGCAACAACTGACCCCCACGAATCCTGCGATACACCTGCAAAAGAAATAAATGTGAGACCAGGCATCATATGACGACCAAAAAAAAAAACAAAGAAATGCAAGAATAAAAGAAATGCAGAGAAAGGACGGAAGCAAAGTCGTGAACAGGGACTACACAGAAATAAAAGGCACCATCCACTTAAACTAAATATAATTTACAGAAGCAACAAACATTCATATTTCCAAACTAAAACCAAAGAAAGGCAGTAAACGTTGAGGTAGTTCAAAATGTATAGTCATCTCAAAGCTTTAACAACTGAAATTCTTGATAACTCTTTTGGCATATGAATTTGATCTAACTGACTGAAAGTTCTCTGCCTGAGAAAACCATAACAAATAGGTTTGCCTAGAAAACTATCTTCATGTGACCTAAAAACACATAGGTGTTAAACATATAGCCTGTTATGTATTTAGCCAAATCAAAATAGTACTACAATACATAAGTTCATAGAAAATATATTGCAACCCAACCAAACGTATAAATAAGTCAGAACTGGAAATGATAAACAGAAATTGTCCTGGTATGTTTCAATTATATAGACAAAATGACACACGAGTAATTTGCTGATGCTAAATTAACATTCATAGAAGAAGAAGTCACATAGCAAAATTGTAGCCAGAATTTTAGCCTTGCCAGAGATGCAAAAGTGAGAACTGAGAGATAATCAGGCAACCGAAGGGAGAGCCTTATAGCTTGTTGATTAACTCAGCTGCAGAACATAACTATGCACAACGTTTGACAACAACAAAATATAATTAATTACTAACTGAAGGATTGAATCCACACAAGTACTACAGACTGAGTAACCAGAATACATGGACCGCTAACTCCATTATCAATTAAGCATTGATTTACCTATAGGACTAATTTGATCTTAAGACTGTTGCAACCATATAATCAAGTAACCAGAATGCAAGCAAGAAATACAAAGGGTATCTGAAATACATATTATGTGCGAGCTACAAAAACTGAAATATATATCCAACCAATTAGTTAAAATAGCAAGGAATAAACTACTTGATTATACCTCCACTCAAGCAGTGTAGCATAATCAGTTTTTTGTTCCTGTTGTACATCATTTGGACCATTCCCTGTACTGGAGAGTGCCACATTTTCATATTTACTCTTTTGTTTTCTTACCACTTTGTACATGGATCGTCATTGGCCATATTCCTAGAACAATAGAAGTTCGAATGAAGTTAAACGAAGCAGGTTCCAATAGATTGCCCTGAATTAACACATGAAATTATTCATGCATGCACCTAAAATAACCGAAATTTAGACAGCAACAGGGGCATGTACACTTGAAAAATGGAGCAAGAAACAAACTGAACTTCAATCTGCGCAACACAGAAAGTTGACATTTACTTTCGAAAGAAGAATCCCTTACAGAAAAGGAAACTTGCGATTTACTTATGGACATTCTTTTAGACCAAAAGGATTTTTTCCTTTTTCTTAAGTTTCCATAAATGAATGTAATATACATGATCATAAGTAAGGAGCAGAAACAATAGTAATGTAAGCACTGAAAAACGAATTAAATAAAGATGGCAAAGAAAGGCATACCTAATTGCTTATGGGGGATATGGTAGCCACCATGCAGGCCTGCAGGTCTCCAAATACGTTGGTCCTAGCACAAAACTCTACGGCGCCCTGGCGTTGAGCAAAGAATCCACACTGTTGCGATACTACAGAAACAACCTATTAAGATTTGCACACGGTATCTAACAAAAAAAGTTGGCAGAAAACCTCAAGAACATGGGAGGACTGCAAACGTATTTTTATTTAAAGAAATGGAAAGATCCCTAGCTAGCAGTATGGTTCAGATCTTAATTAGTTCTAACCATTACCTATATAACATCAAGATCAGGACCAATATTCTGTAGAAATTCATCTTCTTTCTCCATAGCACACCTGAACAAAAAAATGTAGAGATGAATGAAAATCCTGCACCAATAGATCAATAGGCATGCGAACAGACAAGTTTCCACAGCAAATTGGGCATTACCGTAAGAAATTTTACCAAATTGGACAAAATTATAGCTAAAAGGCCTCTATTTTCAGATCCACACATAAAACAAAAAGAGCTAGTTCCGGTTGGAGATTCACTGGACCTGAGACGGGAGAGAGAGCCTAGCTTGAGGAGGGAGATACACCTAAGTCTTCGTTGTGGAGATCCCGTGGTTGCACATGGAAGTGGAGGACATGGGCTGCTGCAGTATTTGGTAAGGGACGTGCTGGTGGAAGTCGAGCTCCATGCGTGCTCTGCCGTCGCAGCCGCGCCGTGGCCGCCTGCTGAGAGAGAGGAGGTGAGATGGAAGAGGCGGCACCGGCGCCGCCGGCAGCCAGTCGGGGACGGTGAGTTGTCGTGCTTTGACGAAGAGTATCCAGGGCTGGGGGTGGTGGAGGTCGACGCGCTGAGGGTGAGAACAACAGCGGCAGCTCCTCAGCGAGGCGGCGGCAGGGAGGAGCAGGAGGGGAGGGAGCACGAGGGAGGAGGAGAAGGGGATTGGAGGAGGAGACCCTCCCTGCGTCGGTTGCGGTGGCGCGCCCAGTCGGCGATGGAGGAGCATCCCTCGCCGGCGGCGCCGCCCCTGGCCCCCGGCGCATCGTCCCCGCCGACGACGATCTCGATCCGCAGGACCCGGTCGGAGAAGTTGACCGAGTTGAAGGCGAACTCGTAGCTGGGGCCGCCGCCGCCCGCACGCGAGAAGTCCGGGTCCATCCCCGCCCCTTTTCCTCCAAAGAGAATCCAACCCAATCCGCCACGCGCGCCGCCTCACCTTCGCTGCACCGCGGAACACATCTTCGCCGCCATCGGAGCCGGAGCCCTAGCCCAGAGGAAGGCCTGCGGAAGCGGCGGGCTGGATGGCGAGGAGGAGGCGAAGGGGCGGGAGCAAAAGGAGCGAGCGGGATTGGGGAGGAGCGGAGCGAGCGGGATTGGAGGAGGAGACCCTGCGGCGATTGGAGGCTGGCGGCTAGGGTTTCACCGGGAGGGGATTCACTTTTATACACCATGCGGTAGAAAACCTCAAGAACATGGGAGGACTGCAAACGTATTTTTATTTAAAGAAATGGAAAGATCCCTAGCTAGCAGTATGGTTCAGATCTTAATTAGTTCTAACCATTACCTATATAACATCAAGATCAGGGACCAATCTTCTGTAGAAATTCATCTTCTTTCTCCATAGCACACCTGAACCAAGAAAATGTAGAAATGAATGAAAATCCTGCACCAATAGATCAATAGGCATGCAAAAAGACAAGTTTCCACAGCAAATTGGGCATTACCGTAAGAAATTTTACCAAATTGGACAAAATTATAGCTAAAAGGCCTCTATTTTCAGATCCACACATAAACAAAAAGAGCTAGTTCCGGTTGGAGATTCACTGGACCTGAGACGGGAGAGAGAGCCTAGCTTGAGGAGGGAGATACACATAAGTCTTCGTTGTGGAGATCCCGTGGTTGCACATGGAAGTGGAGGACATGGGCTGCTGCAGTATTTGGTAAGGGACGTGCTGGTGGAAGTCGAGCTCCATGCGTGCTCTGCCGTCGCAGCCGCGCCGTGGCCGCCTGTTGAGAGAGAGGAGGTGAGATGGAAGAGGTGGCACCGGCGCCGGCGGCAGCCAATCGGGGACGGCGAGCTGCCGTGCTTTCACGAAGAGTATCCAGGGCTGGGGGTGGTGGAGGTCGACGCGCTGAGGGCGAGGACGACGTCGGCAGCTCCTCAGCGAGGCGGCAGCAGGGAGGAGCAGGAGGGGAGGGAGCACGAGGGAGGAGGAGAAGGGGATTGGAGGAGGAGACCCTCCCTGCGTCGGTTGCGGTGGCACGCCCAGTCGGCGATGGAGGAGCATCCCTCGTCGGCGGCGCCGCCCCTGGCCCCCGGCGCATCGTCCCCGCCGACGACGATCTCGATCCGCAGGACCCGGTCGGAGAAGTTGACCGAGTTGAAGGTGAACTCGTAGCTGGGGCCGCCGCCGCCCGCACGCGAGAAGTCCGGGTCCATCCCCGCCCCTTTTCCTCCAAAGAGAATCCAACCCAATCCGCCACGCGCGCCGCCTCACCTTCGCTGCACCGCGGAACACATCTTCGCCGCCATCGGAGCCGGAGCCCTAGCCCAGAGGAAGGCCTGCGGAAGCGGCGGGCTGGATGGCGAGGAGGAGGCGAAGGGGCGGGAGCAAAAGGAGCGAGCGAGATTGGGGAGGAGCGGAGCGAGCGGGATTGGAGGAGGAGACCCTGCGGCGATTGGAGGCTGGCGGCTAGGGTTTCACCGGGAGGGGATTCACTTTTATACACCATGCGGGTAAGCAATCGACGGACACGATCAAATCAAATCCTATAAGACGGTCACCATGCTCTGAGCTCTGAGGAGCCTCAGGGTTCCCTCAAGGATGTATTCTTTAGACTAGCAATGCCGAACCCGTTTACAGAAAACAAAGATTGGCTTCACTGCTCCACAAAGAAAGCACAAAAAAGTCGGAATGACCAAAACGAACACCAACATTAAGGCCTCTAACAATTTTGAAAACCACATCAAGATTCTTTAAAGTAAATAAACAACTCTAGTTTTCCCGTTCACGTCTTGAAATTTCTCTATGCTTCCCGCGATGAAATTACAGAAGACTAGACCTTCACATGGTAAACTAACCTCATAAGTTTTACAGAGCCGTATGAATATGTTACATAAAGATATCATAACCTAATGTAGTAGATCATGTAAGTACATTTAACTGTGATAGATTTCATCATGAAATCCCCTCCAGCATGAGGTACACGAAACCCTAGAGACCCGATCTTCTAGACGCACCGCCCCGCCGTTCCTCCACCTCCACCGACTTCACCGGTGTGGGGTGCGGGGAGGCCCCGATCTACCGAATGGAGTTCTAGTTTCTCCCCGCTTTGCGGCTTTTAGTAGTGCTTTGTGGCAACATTTCGTTGGTGGTGGCGACGGCGCCGACCTATCGAGTATTTTTTTCTCTGACCCTCTCCATCTCGTTGGCGTCGGTTGTCACAATGTCATTGACTCATTGGTGTAGATTCTTGCATACCTCTCTGGCCGATGAGGTTAGGGTTCGCCACGTTGCTCGTCGTGGCGAAGGCGGCTGCTTCCCTTTGCAGTTTGCATCAGGTTCTCTCTGCCACGTTGTTGTAGCCTCTGGTGTCGGCTTGAGGCATGTAAGTTTTTGGAGGTTTGGATAGTCGATATGTGGATCTTCCGAAGACGACTTTGACTGTTTGTTCCGTAGGGCGTTGTGGGTGACGACTTCCCGCCCGCGATCGACAGCGACAGGTTGGTCCAAGTCCAACAGTGGAGGGGCAGCGGGGGAGGGGGGAGGGGGGTCGGCGTGCCAACAGTCCGTTCAAGAGAAAGAAGACGTTTAGCTCCCTAGGGGGCTCGATGTTATTTCTTTATTTTTCAGGAGAATGTGTATCCAGGGCCGTCTCCAGAAATTGGGGCCCCGGAGCGAAATGCAAAATGATCCCAATTTTTTGAAAAGTTCATATGACCAGTAAAAACAAAACATACTCTGACTTTATTATTCAAGTTTAAAATGTGTTGTTTGTATAATATCGACAAACATTTCAAATACTAATACTAAAACGGTAAAGGTTACGCTTGAGCTGACTTCATGTTCCACCAAAAATAATCATTCATGTGCTATTTATTAAAATAAAAATTTGGCAGGTTCTTGCAAAACACTTAAATACAATAGTTTCTAAAAATTTCTCGCCCGGTCTTTCCAAGTAAAAAAAAATACCAACATTATTAAGTTTTTTTAGCAAGTCCTAGTTACTAACTGAAGATTCAAAACAGTTGATCGCCAATCAGCCATATCATTTTTTTCAGTTATGAATAACACTACGCGCATCGTGGCTAATTCGAACTGCCCCACTGACCAGATGCGTGACAGAGGACTAGACTAAGAGGAGAGAGGACGAACGGACGGGCCTGTAGGCTGCATCTGGCGCGCTCCAATTTTCAGCTGCAGGAGCTAGCTTTTTCTTTACGGTCAATATCACTTAATGCTAGATTAGTGTAATTTCTCTCTTGAAATAGAATTTCGCCCAGCTTTATAAATAAAGCACACACAACCATACATCGAATTCGAACGCACGAAAAAGTTGGGGCAACAGCACAAGACATGCCCAACAGGCAAGAAAAAGATAACTCTCAAGACAAAGCGAAGGCCGTTGACGAAGCAAGAATCCAGCTTTCCTCCCTTGCGCCCTCCGAATTTGTCCCACCACCATGCTTCATGACCCACGGGTACCTAGGCAGCACCACCAAGGAGGAATGCGACGTCATGGCGACGCTACTACCCGGACAAGCAAGCTAGTCCTAGGGTTTCCCCCGGTACTCATGGGGAGTAAGAAGGAGATTACCCCGACGCCCTCAAAGGAGGTTGGCGATGCCCGCAAGCACCGCCGCGTCGGTGCCGGACATGCCAGCCAGGATTTCTCCCAATCCTCCGATCCTCCGGTGCTCACCCCCAAGTATGTGGGTACATGGAGCCATTGAGGGCGCCGTGCACCGATGAGGAGGAAGACGGCTGTCGTAAGGCGGCACTGTGCGGGTGCGACGACCCGCCGAGCTCGGGCCTGATGGGCCTATAAAGCCGCCTCCAGACCTTGGCCCACCTGGCCCTAGTCCGGTGCGCACGCCCATGGTCACCGCCGCCACGAACACCGCTGCCCGATGACCCTGCCTCCTCACATCCCCGTGCTCGGCCGCCGAGCCACCGACAGACCAGAGCTGGTCGGCCTGCGACCCGGCACCCCGCCACCAAGCAGCACCACCAACCTCCGTGCGCGCCCACCGTCGCTAGTCTCGTGGAACCTCCGCCATCCAAGCCGCCGGATCCGGGCCCGGCTGGCCCAGATCTGGCAGCACCACGCGCCCGCCCAGGCCGCCGCCGGCTACACCCGCGGTGTCGCCGCCGAGCCCGGGATCCACCTCTCCCTTCCTCCGTCGTGCGAAATCTACCGGATCTGGGCCCGCCCGGCCCAGATCTGGCTGCATCGCGCCCGCCCAGCCCTAGGTCGGCTTGCACCGAGCCCAGGAGCCAGAGCTCCACGCTGCCGGGACGTCCACCATCCGCCCACCACTCCTTGCTCCGCAGTGCCGCCAGCCACCACTGCTCGAGACGCCGGCCTACCACCAGCCCGCGAGGACCTCCATCTCGCGCGCTGAGCCGGGGAGAGACGCCGAGTGCCTCGCCGTCCCCTTCCTCGACAGCCGCGACGCGGCGGCCGCGGTTACCTCCAAAGACGGCGAGGGAGAAAGAGGGTGGGAGGAGGGGTGCGGCGGCGGAGATGCGTTTTGCCCTCGCGGTCGCCTGGAGGAGGGCGACCCGAGGGGTGTTTTTTTGGCACTCGTCCGATCAGATTAGTGTAATTTGGCGGCCCTAATTTTTTGAAGGCCCAGAACGGTCGTGCACCTCGCGCGCTGACGTGGGCATACCCTCCGGGCACCCCACCATTGGCGTACCCGATGCGGCCCAGCCGAAGGCATACTTGGAGACCCACCTGGAGGCCCAAACGAAGCCCAAGAAGTCACAACTTGGAGGGCAAGACAAACTCATGTAAACCCTACCTGGCTGCATATATAAAGCCAGGTAGGGGCACCGTTTAGAGGGACCCCAAGAGAATAGAAGAGACAACAGATAGACAGGATACACACCCGCCACCGGCGGCAACCTAGAGGAGATCCAATCTCCACCACCATAGCCTTCGGGCCACCCTGTAATCATCATCATCAATACAGATCAGACAAGTATGACGTAGGTCTTTACCTCACAATGAGGGGCCGAACCTAGGTAAATCCTTACTTCTCAGCCGTCCGATACTACCAGCGCGCCAACTTCTCTCTCTATACAAAACCCTAGGTATCTCACCTTGGGATTTGGCGTGGTAACCCCACGTCAATTAGCGCCGTCTGTGGGAAGAACGCGTGCTGGATCGCGGTGTCGGCGGCTTCAATCTCCATCGACAACGGCAGCCAGATCGCATCGAGCCGATTCATCTACTTCGTCAACAACCACTATCCTCGACTCGCCGGTCTCATCCGCGATTTCACGATCCAATCTTCAATCTGCACCAACTCATCTTGCTGGCGACTCAGAGCTCATCTCGACGATCCCTTCGGTGGAAAGATTTGAAATCGAGTTTTCTACAAGCTGTTAAAATTTCAGCGCGTTCCAACGGCTGGATCTTCCTGGCCGACCCGCGCACTGAACCTGTGTCAAAACCCTGACGGAACTTTGTGCGGCTTCGGGAAAATAATTATCTAGGTTGACTCGGACATCAATTTGAAGATCCCTCCGGTGAAAACATGCGTAATACAATCCTACACCACTCCAAGAAATTTGAGCCAATTCCAACGGTTGGATCTCCGTCAGCGACTCACGCAATATAGCAAGTTTTAGATCTAGGCGAGTTCGTGAATTCAACTCGCGAGTCCGGATTTGGGACCGATTTCGTCGACTCGCAAGACAGAAGAGGAGCAACTCCGCCGCGTCGATTCCATCCGCTGCGTCGACTTCATTTGCTGGGTCGACTACGTCCGCCGCGTCGACTACGTCGTCCGCAGCGTCGACCCCATCCGCCGCATCATCTACGGTTACATCGACTCAGCTGTAGTCGAGATCGTCCATGCCTTGGAGTCCGCATCATGGACAATTACGACCGTCATAGACCCGCTATGCCGTCGCGGCATCAACGACACGCACCGTTCCGGTTTAATCGCCATACTTCGATCTACCCGCCATCAACAGCTAAGTCGTTCTTATATTTAATTTTTGCAGTCAATAAGTCTACTTAGCCACACATATAACCTGCTTCGGCCGCACCCGACACTCGTGGGTTGCGCCACATATGGTACCACGATTTTTCCTTTCAGTTATTGCAGATGCACCCCTCTCCAATTCGACAAGATAGATTCGGGGGCTGAACGTTGCAGTCGCCCCTCGAGTCCGTCGCATCTACTCTGCCGCGTCGACTCTGTCTGCCGTGTCGAGTCCGCTACATCCGCTTTGCAAAGAGCCCGCTCCCTGGAAGGGTATTACGTACCCTCGGGGGCTGGCGTTACAACAATAATAACAAACTACTCCGCCGCGTCGAGTCCCTCGCATCTACTCCGTTTGCCGTGTCGACTACGGTCCGCCGCGTCGAATCCCCTGCATTTACTCCGCCGTGTCGACTTCGGTCCACCGCGTCGAGTCTCTCGCATCTACTCCGCCGCGTTGACTCCGTCTGCCGCGTCGAGTCTCTCGCATCTACTCCGCCACGTTGACTCCGTCCGCCGCGTTGAGTCTCTCGCATCTACTCCGCCGCGTTGACTCTGTCCGCCGCGTCGAGTCCCCAGCGACACCCGATACTACATCGGGTCAGCGGCACCCGATACTCGGGGGCTGTGCCACACAAAGTGATACTACATCGCCTCAGCGACACCCGATAACCAAGAGACTAAAGGTCACTCGACAGGTTGTCGACTCCGGTCCAACCCGAGCAAAAACAAAGAAAATTCCCGAGATGAATCACACACAGCTGACCCTCGGATGCTGCACAACAGTGTAAAGGTAAGTCCCACCGATCCGTCGTGTAGGGCCGGGGCTGACAGCAACAGCTGAGGCACCTGAACAAAGTTCCATACCAACAGGTGTGAAGAAAAATCCCGACGGACGCGTTGGGTACCCTCTTATGCCGAATTCGACTCCGTGAGACCTCAAGCGGCAAGAGTCGAAGGGACTAGCCTCCAAGATCGAGCCCGGGGACTCGAGTTTGATGTACGCTGATAGTGTTTGTGCCCGAGAGCACTTAACTGGTCCCGATCCGTCGAGAGTACCAGGCTTATTACGCAAAATCCACCGCTAAAGCGTCCTGAAATACGGATACAAATGAATCACCAATAGCAAAATCGCACCAGGATGATACAATGCGGAGGAGTCCCTACCAGACTCTCCAAGTCTACCAGGCCCTCGAGGGCTACTCGACATACTACCGAGTTGGAAGCACCCGACAAAACAGCAAAGATACAGACTCTACGAGTCGTACACTCCCATCGGGAGAGCGCTCTCGCGAAGTGCTCAACTATGACAAGAAGCAAGACAAATTGAGCCTATGCCCAACTATAAATAGTTGGACATAGCCTCGGGAGCTACTCCCATCGGGAGCGCTGGTTGCGCACCCGATGAGAATTGAGTTAAAATTGCATTTGCACTCGGTCCTCACCAGAGTCGACCATATCGCATCGGAATTCTCAAAGTCGGGTTGTTTATAACCTGCACCGTAATTATCAAAGTCGGGTTGTTTATAACCCGCATCAGAATTCTCAAAGTCGGGTTGTTTATAACCCGCACCAGAATTATCAAAGTCGGGCTCTCTATAGCCCGCACCGGAATTATCAAACTCGGGCTTTCTATAGCCTGCACAGGACTTCTCAAAGTCGGGTTCTCTATAACCCGCACCAGACTTATCAAAGTCGGGATTTCTATAGCCTGCACAGGACTTCTCAAAGTCGGGTTCCTTACACCCGCATCACATTTATTATTATCAGGTCATCAATGTACCCGACGCATCGACTACGCCTACTTGATATGCTGCTCTGAGTCTCTACCCGATTCTGCGAATCGACCAGACACTCGGGGGCTACTGACGTGGGCATACCCTCCGGGCACCCCACCATTGGCGTACCCGATGCGGCCCAGCCGAAGGCATACTTGGAGACCCACCTGGAGGCCCAAACGAAGCCCAAGAAGCCACAACTTGGAGGGCAAGACAAACTCATGTAAACCCTACCTGGCTGCATATATAAAGCCAGGTAGGGGCACCGTTTAGAGGGACCCCAAGAGAATAGAAGAGACAACAGATAGACAGGACACACACCCGCCACCGGCGGCAACCTAGAGGAGATCCAATCTCCACCACCATAGCCTTCGAGCCACCCTGTAATCGTCATCATCAATACAGATCAGACAAGCAGGATGTAGGTCTTTACCTCACAATGAGGGGCCGAACCTGGGTAAATCCTTGCTTGTCAGCCGTCCGATACTACCAGCGCGCCAAC